>CAJNSZ010000180.1:37179-151681 GCA_905329745.1 Rotaria sp. Silwood2
AGAATTTTAACTTTTATTAGTGCTCTAGAATCGATTAACTGTCCTCTATCTAATGCTGAAACTCCCAGGTCTGTAGCTTGTTCCTGAGCCAAATGGCAAAGACATCTTTGGAGCCTACTCTCGAATTTTTCCCAATTTTGCACCCACCCTCGGATAAAAATATGGGATTAACAAAATCTGTCCTATAGTGGAACTTCATTAGCACACCTAGCTCTATCATTCCTAGTGGTTTCATCAAATTAGGTTGGATAGAAAAAATTCAGGACTCAAAGGGTTAAGCTGTAAACAAAATTTGATAGATTATCAAAAGTAAATGAAGTAAAAACAAAATATTTACGAACTGTTGATTGTTTTTCTATTTCGTATGTATTCCGAAAGTTAAGACTACTTCACCGAAGATATATGGATTTTTTGTTTTCATTAATCATCTATTGATTTTCTTTTCCATTTTATTGCGTATTGATCAATAGATAATTATACGCAATCATTTCTATTCTAAAAAAGACAAACGAACATGAAAAACAGATATTCACAAATATAAATATATATCGTATCATGTTAACATATTGATGAAAATAAAAATGAATAAATAGCTTGATTAAAATGCTTGTTATGAAAATCAGAAGAAAGAAAGAAAAAAAGAGATTTATATTTATTTATTTCTTTGGTAAACAAAACACAAATAGAAATGGTAAATACCTAAATCTAACGATTGACTATATGATTTGTAAGAAAATCAGGATGAATCTTTAATGCGTCTACAAATTTCAGATGTATATTCAGAACATTTTGATTTACCACCTAAATCACCAGTGAGCACCTAAATATACAAAGACATAAATGAATATTTACAAAAGTCGAGATACATTTAATTTAAAACCCAAACCTCTAATAACATGTAAAGATTTACAATAAAAATTATTCGACCTTGTAGAAGTTCATCTAACTATTACACATTCTGTGAGCGTAACATATATGTTTATAACATGTCGATTATCATAGAAAACATACTTTCACTGTCACACGTCGATTGGCCTTTAAAATAGACTGTTAGACTTCATTTCGGTTGCGCACAGACGACTAAATACTTGATATTGTCAATCTCCTTTAACGACACACAATGCTATATTTATATGAAATGTTTCTTTCCTTTTTTTTTTAAATGAGGTTGTTCTTTTGTGTGTACACAACATGAAAACACTCATGACAAAATTCCTTCATTATTGTGCTTTTGAAAAGCAATGATTCACTTTGCATAATATATCATTTGATAGATTTTGCAAGGCTCTGCAATACATGTCTTTTTTGACTAATATTTAATCGATTTTGGTTCTCATGAACATTTTGTTTGTCCAACGCAATAGTGTCATTTAGTAGAACTTTGAAAAATCTACCGAATGATATATATGTAATTTAAATTAGGTTGCTGCTTTTTACAGTGCAATAATGAAGAAGTATTTCCATGATGTACGGCAAAGTGAACAACGCCATTTAAAAGAAACATAGAAAGAAAGAATTTTTATTTAATATATTACTCAAATTAAAGAAGCTGAAGAAGGAAGAAAAGTATTCCATATCAACACAACATTGCATGACGCTAAAAGAAGGGTTGGTAGAGTTAGATTGGATTATTAATTTTAACTTTTACGAACTTGAAATATTTTTTGAGAATAACGATGTGACACAATTCAAAAACATTTCTTTTTTATTTCAATGTTTCCATCATAAATTTGTATTTTTATTTGCTTCTCTGACAGAAAGCTGTTATTTTGAGTATGTCGTAAAACTATTGTCTTACGACTCATTGCAAAAAAAAATAATAGAAAAGCAGACAACCAATGGTAAATATTGACTCATGCAAACAATGTAATATTAGCTGCACAATAGAAGAGGGAAAAAAAGTGTAATGAAATATTCTCAATTTTGATATGCACATAACATACTTATTCAGAGATTTCTTCATTATTACAACAAATGAAAAGGTGTCTTAAGAAACAAGTCCTTTTCAACACATTGACTTACTTAAAAAAAAAACGAAAAATAACGAGTTATTGTTAAACATAATGAAAAAATTCATTAAAACAGCGATATTTACAATCTCATGAGCCATTCGAAAACAATAGGTCTAAACTTTTTAATACTGATCATACAAATCTTGAAGTTCCTATCTATCTTAGTCAAGCAATGATATTCAAATGCAAAATGAATAATTACAAACCTTTCCATCTTTTATTGTTTCAAAACAAGCTTTTTCAATTCGTTCTGCTTTATCATACATATGTAAATGTCGTAACATCATAACTGCACTTAAAAGTAATGCTGTTGGATTAGCTTTATCTTGTCCAGCAATATCAGGTGCTGTACCATGAACAGCTTCAAAAATTGCTGCACCATTTTCACCAATATTACCACTTGGTGTTAAACCTAAACCACCAATAAGACCAGCACATAGATCACTTAATATATCACCATATAAATTTGGCATAACAAGGCAATCGAATTGTGTTGGATCTTGAACCATCTATTAGAATAGAAAAAAAAAAAGTTAAACAAATAAAAAGTATTCTTTTCTTTTTCTTTTTTCCTAACAACTAACTTTTAAACAAACTGTATCAAGATACATTTCTTCAAATTTAACTTCTGGATATTTTTCAGCTACTTGACGTGCACTTCTTAAAAATAAACCATCAGATAGACGCCTAAATATTTTCAAAAAAAAACAAATCAAAAGAATTGAATAAGAAAAATAATCTTCTTTATCTTACATAATATTTGCTTTATGAACAACAGTAACTTTTTCTCGTTTATGCTGTTTAGCATAAAGAAATGCATATTCACATACACGTAATGATGCATGTTCAGTTATAAGTTTAATACTTTGTACAACACCTGGTACAATTGTATGTTCAATACCTGAATATTCACCTTCGGTATTTTCACGTATTGTAACAAGATCAACATTTGTATAAGGTGTTTGATAACCTATTTATATAATAATTTGTTATTTTTTTTTTGTTTTCAAAATAAATATACTTAAGACCTTCAATAGTTTTACATGGTCGTACATTAGCAAATAGATTAAATTGTTTGCGTAAAGCAAGATTAAGAGATTGATGTCCTTTGCCAACCGCTTGAAAAATGAATATTGATAATATAACTAGTTTTTTTTTTTTTTTTTCAAAAATATTCTTTTTTCTTACGTGTTGCTAATGGTCCTTTAAGACCAATTCGATTTTTTGTCACTGATTCAATAGCTCGAAGAGGAATACGAAATTTTCCATCAGCCTAAAGAAGAGAAACAAAAGTTTAAAAATGATGTCTATAAACAATTATATCTTACTGATTTGACAGGTGTTACATCGACTGATTCCCAATTTATTGGTGCATCTGCAGCATCAAATATTTTTTGAACACTATTTGAAATTTCCGGGCCAATACCATCGCCTTACATGAAAAATAAATTTATTTTTGATACAAAAAAAACAAGAAAACAAATTTATTTACCTGGAATAAGAGTTACTGTACGTGGTGAATCACTTGAATTAATTGTACTACTACTACTGGTAGTGTTCGTTTCATCAAGAAGAGGTGAAGAAGTGACAAAAGTACGTCGATAATGAATCGATGATGTTGTACGATATGTGATAGCAAGGCGACGTAATACAGCAAATGACATACTATTTTTTTTTTTGACAAATTACACACACACACACGTAAGTCTAAAATATAGGATTGAAAGTAAACATTAAAACAGCTATAAAAAAACAACAACAACAACAACAACTTGGTTACATATTTATGCTGAGACAGTAAACGTGAATAAAGAACGAATCAAAAGTCAAGAGGTTAGATGTCTGTAGTGATTGTAGAAAGTACTGTTAACTTTTGGTCGCACTACCGATAAGTAGATTTTCAATTTGGATATATGAGATCACGTGTCTGAAAACGATCAAATAATACTCTTATATTTCCTATTAATATATCAATAATATGAACATATAACAAATAGGTTGATGAAGTGAAGATGTCTACTCTTATTTTTTTTTATGAGAGTTGGTGAATTTGAACTGTTACTTTTGTGTCTTGTTGATATTTTTGTTTTTTTCCGTCTTCAAGTCTATGATCGAGCTTTTTTTATTTTTTTTGCTTATGTGAATTTTGAAGTTTTATAATTGATATTTTTTTTATTTTCGAAACAAAACTGATTGTATTAATAATATATTTACTAAATATTGAATTTCACATTTCATATAGCTCGGTATAAGACTTACCCAGAAAAGAGAAACAACAATTATTGACTGATTTTTAAGTCGTCTTTAATAAATCAACTTAAGGACAGTTAGAAACTAATATCTTTCTTTTGCTGATGTCTGTATGAGAAAATACAAGGATAGAAAGGAAAAAGCAAAAGGTCTTTTTTTTCAATTAATTGCACATTACGCATCGTACACATAATGAAAGCAGGGAACACAAATCATATTGTTCCACCTAGATGATGTATTCTCTTATGAAGTATGTTAATTACACATGTTCTTGAAAAATTTGTTTGAACAATCTGAAGAAAATGTTTTTCTTCGATTTTTTTATTAATTATTACAAATAAAACAGTACATAATATTATTAAATATAGTTAACCAAGTGCTAATAGAAAAATACACAAACACAATAGGACGATGATCTAAAGACAAGAAGAAAAAAACAATGTGAAACGAAATAGCCAAACAGATCAATATATATTTAAATAGTTTCGGTAAAATCAGTCCAGTTTTTGACGATTTTGCATATAAATAACATAATACTTTAGTCAAAGTTCATATTACTTCGTAATAATTTCTTTCAGTTGTAAGACTTACTCTTGATTTTATTTAATTGAATAGAAAGCAAAAATATGCTTTATTATCCTTGTAAAAAGTAAGAGCATGCAAATCTAAAGTCAATATCTAGCTTTTTAATTGGTAATCACATTCGTGTTTGAGAATGGATCATTATCGAGATAACAATGTTCTTTACATTTGCATTAACATGATAAATATTGTAAATATTCATAGAAAGAATCAATCAAGAGATAAAAATTGTCGTGAACATAAAACGATGAAGATTATTGTACTCACTTAATACTAAATAGTTACAAAAAATTTCAGGTCTATTATTTTTACTATTCATGAGAATCTGTAATAATAGTATCATGTGCTATTTTATCAAACTTTGAATAACTTCAATTGATCAATGTTCTGATGAATGATTAGAAATTATAAGATCACCAAGTAGTCATCGTCGTAATAAAAATGTATTTCATTTGAACTTTTTTTTTTAGGAAAAAAAACGATTACAGAATGTCAATGAATGATAAATGAAATATCAGAACGATTATTTGATGCCCATGAATAGTAAGCACAATATATAATCTTTAAAACTCTATTCAGAAAACACACATGAGAGAATTTTACCGTGCAATTTACCATAAGATAAAGGATCAATAAATAAAAAAAAGAATCTGTATTGAAGTTAGTAACAAAAAAAAGTGTTAGAATCGATAATAGAATATAATGAATCAAAAATTAATTAATAAATATAAAGAAGATTAATATCTTTCTTTAGCATTATGTTTAATTTGAGCTATTGAACGAAAATAATGCACAGCAAAAGCCAATGGATCATATGGATGACCTGGATCCTTTTCATAACATGTATATAAGGAAAGAAAAAATTAGACGTAAAAATTTGACAACCATCTTTCACCGTTGTCGTCTGTTCTTGTTGCATGACTTTAACTCTGTTGATTAAATGTTCCATTTTTATATAGATTCTAATTCGTTTCTAATTGTATAATTAATCGTTGTGATAACTCGTGATCAGAAATAGCACTAAGAATATCATTTACAAATGAAATATTTACTTTCATAAGAAACAAATGCTTGCATTCTGTGTAAAAGTAATTCAATATTTTTTAATGGTTCAAAATCAAAATCTATATTCATGTGCTCATAAGAGTATTTTCCAAAGAAGATGACATTTTTTCCATAAATAAATAAATTATTGAGCAGCATCTAATGCAGAATTATTATTGAGCCGAGTAAAAGGAAAAATACATGGAAAAAGAATTGGTGGAATCAGATAACGTTGAGTAATTGATTTTCTGTTATATTGATTATCAATATTCAATAAGACGTTTTTAGAGGTAGGTTATCATTTTCCACAAATCAGGTTCCCTGAATTCATCCCTAAATGAAATCCACATTTATGGATAATTAATCAAGTAACGTTCATACTGGTGACCAAATAGGGATTTTAATTTAGGGATTTTTCAATTTAGGGATTTTTTTTTAATATAACACATGCAATACATATTGTCATCAATTGCCATCCTGCTTCTACCATACTAGAAATGGTAGGTTACNATAGTGCTACTATTCACTACAGTATCTTTATGGAACTATAAATTTTAAAACACGAAGAGATTGAATGCGCACCATTTTTATAAGAAAAAGTCGGATAGTCACGGGATTACACTTACTCGTGCATAGTTGCCCTTTAAAATAATCATAAAATCATAATAATTTTAATCCTAATTCTGGAATTCACATGAGATTTTTGGGATTACATTGGATTTTTGGGATTATCGTGGGATTTTCGGGATTTTTATGGGATTTTTAGGATTTTTATGGGATTTTTAGAATTTTTATGGGATTTTTGGGATTATATTAGATTTTTGGGATTATCATGGGATTTTCGGGATTTTTATGGGATTTTTAGGATTTTTATGGGATTTTTGGGATTAAATTAGATTTTTGGGATTATCATGGGATTTTTGGATTTTTATTGGGATTCAAAATCCCGAAAATCCGCCGTTTCCCCCTTGGCTTGGGTACACATTATTGAGCACCCTCACTCAACTTCCACCCCAACAGCGCCCAGGGTTACAGATTCCAAGCTCATCTAAATCCGTCGTGGTAGCTAGTCGTCGTGCTAGCTTCATACCGATCATTCTATTGTATCTTATCTTTTTCTTTATCTTTATCCATTTCTTTCGTTCTTACTCTGGCTTGGTAATTTTTTTTAAAAATTTTTTCTCTCTCTCTTTTTTTCTTTGTCTCTCTCTTATTTTATAACAGGCACATTATGTTTCAAGCTCAAAGGTTCCTTTATGATCGTCAGGGTCATAAGGTTAACTCATGCATAATAAAAAACAAAAAAAAAGATATTCAGCTTAAGAATATAGTGGCAATTGATTGACGATGGGAAATATACGTTGTCGGATTTTATTAGACAACGAAAATTTAAAATATGATTTTCTTCATCTTCAAAAAGGTTAATTGTCGCAATCGGAACTATTCAGCAGCATTGTCTGCGTTTGGTACGCTGACACTATAACATTGCTGTCACAAGCCGAGCTGTATCTAAGATTAATAAAAAAAAAAAAAAAGAGAAAAAGAGAGATTTTTAGGAATGAAATGATCTTGTCGACGGTACACACCTGATTGTATTTTCAACTGATCTTATACGAAGACGAGAAATGACAATCTCATTGGCGAATGGACCACCCAAATTGAACACTAGAAAAAAAAATGATTTTCTCTTTCACCAGTGCCACAACAGATGTTTGGCTACTGACAAGTTTTTCCTTTATTGAAATAGACGATAGCATAATCTACTTGGCCTAGATCGATATTGAAGCTGAACACATGTCGGAGAACATCACCCGGTTTTAAATCTACATTTGCTCTAGAGTCAAAAGCAAACGAATTCATATTGTCGTCTTCTTCTTTATATTCTATTCATTTTACTTGTGAGTCATACTGACATTTGCTATGATTTCATAGTTTGAATTAATAGCAACATAAATTTCGCCGATCGTTTTGGCTGCATTTTGGCCAAGCACAAGTTCTACATAGTAGTGATAACCTGCCGATATCGAAATAAAAAAATGAATAATGACATAAATATCAAATCAGATTTTACCGCAAAACGGCGAACTACTCCTGGTAGCCAAATACATATTGCCACGACCAGGTGAATACATCGAATAAAAGCCTTTTAAAGACAAAAAAAGATGGAATGATTTCAAAAATGCTTCTATCCCTCAGCACCCATTTGACTGCAGCTGGATGCAGAACACACCAAGCATTTTCCACTACGGAAACTATCCTAGACAATAGTTAAGATTTATTATTCGTCTTTGAAGTTCATCAATTTCATACGTACGAAGTCTTGGCAAGGAAACGCAGTATATGGACATTGTGAACTTTAATTTAATTATTTATATAATTATGATGGATGAAGTAAGAACACTTACTTAATAGATTCAATGAAATAACCATGAGAGCGACCTGCAACAATTCAATAAGTCATCAATGTTCGTTAGATTCTTAACTTCGTTACTCACTGTGGGAACATGATGTTTGTTCAAAGCCACCTATAGAAAAAAGAACGAATAACTGTATTCAACGTTTCTAATCAAATACCCAATCTTACTTTCGCTCTGACCCGAAAATAATCCACCGATGAGTGTTCCACTGCAAAAGAAAGATTGAACAGGCAGTTAGAAAGTCGTACCTCATGGGGAATTTTCAATGTTTTACACTGAAGGACAGCCTGGTTGCTGTTTGCCACCATTGACATAGAAATCTACATGACCGGATGGATCATCCGATCCGAGGCCGACACCCAAAGCAATGTCTGTATTCGAATGAATAACATCTATAAATTTCGCATCACTTTGATCGAGGCGTACGGGAGCAGTTTTGCCTTCGAAAAACGGACCGGCTGGATCAAGACCAGAAATACGAGCCATNAACAACTTTAGTCTAGGAGAGATTTTTCAGTTTACGTATTTTATATTAGTTGAATGAGGCTAGAGAGCATATGTGAGTTCCACATTTCAGCCCCAAAGGGGCTGCGCTAACAAGCTTTTTTAATTGAATAACTTTAAGCACATTAGCATAAATGTTTCTTAATTCTTTTTCAAAATCAGTAAAATCAATTTTATCACTAACATTTGTGATTATCACCGCAAGTTATGGTGGAATTGATGGTTGTTTAGCAATGGTACATGTTTCATTGAATAATCGATCAGGTCATTTGATGTCCGAATAAAGAAAGGGAAAAGATGAACTATTTTTAACAAAAATTAAAAGATTACATTCATTTATATTACATTTGTTTGACGACGTTCTAAACCCAACTAGATTAAGATCAAAAGAAAAATTTACTTTACCGTAATTCAATAATTCATCAATAACTGCTTTATCATTTATTTCTCCAGCATTGAATTTAAGAATAAAGGGAGGAAATGGATAACGAGATGTTGCAAAACGTTATGCTTCGTTTGTAATTGTACTTGTGCTTGAATTTGTATTTGATGGTAAAATGGACGACAATGTATTTGCTTGAACATAATAATCATGTGGACGTGGTTGTTGAAAAGCTGGTGAATCATCATAACTTTCCATTGGTGCTTCATTACCACTTTGTTTCTTTTCTTAGTTGAGCGTCCTGTTGTATATGGATGTGTTGCATAAGAATGTACTTGTGTATCAGGTGAATCAGACGTGTCTACTTTTTCGATTCGACTGTGTGTTAATCGAGGTGAACGCGTTTGTTTTTGTTTGATATAATGAGGATTTGGTGAATTTCGATCATTATTTCTTATCAGTTGATGATGATGAACGTGATGATAATTGTTGTCCGTATACTTGGAATTAACGAAACTTGATGAACTTTTAACTTGATGCTGTTGAAGCTGTGGAGCTTCAGGCAAATTGTAGAAGCGGAAGGGAGAGCCCGAACTTGTTGGCAAAGTGGTTCGACCCCCAACCTGGCCAGTTAATACTGTGCCAAGAATTAATAAGTTAATTAAGAATAAATTGAATATCCAAATAACGGAGTGAAAAAAAAAGAATAGAAGACGTATATATAGCTATATATTTACGTGCTTGTATAGAAAAGAGAATATAAATAGGACCATCACCGATGAAGAAAAATGATGAATGGGAATATGTGACTTTTGAGTGTTGGTGATCTGACTAAAAATTGAATACCAGCAGAACAAAGCATTTTTTCGAGTAGTTGGGTACCAAATTATTCGAGCTCTCCACGATGCATCACATTTCAAAGTGAACTAAGTGTAACAAATCGAGTTGAAAAGATCTCACTTGCTGTTTATGTTATCTAATTCATATATCAATTCGTTCCAATAAATGTCCTGGACAGCTGCAGCGTTTTTAACAATTAGAGCCATTTGGATCTACCTTATTAAAATCGGCGAGAGGTTTTGTCTAACTATTACACCTCGTAAAAGAATGGCGTATAGTATTAAAATAAGCGGAAAAAGCGTTAAAGACTTCTTTTTGGTGAATAAAATTCTTTATTAATACAGATCCGCTCTGTGTGCATCATGTATGTCTTATAAACTTTGCATTTTCTCTATTTTATCAACTCATATCACTAGTATTTGCAATATATGATATGCATCCCCTGTATCCCCACTGGATCTCTTGAATCTCTACCGGATTCCCTGGATTTCCACCGGATCCTCTGGATTCCCATGGTATCCGGAATCCACCGAATCTGCTTTTTCCCCTTGGCAAGACATACTTTCCATACCGTACCTATCGATCTACGTTGAATCAACACCCTCTTTCCTATGCATAATTTGTTGGTGACCATGTGAATGTGCATGTTATGAATGCTGACAACCATTGAATGATCAAATAGGTGTGATTTGTTCATTTATTTTCGATACGAATTAAAAAAGGCAGTGAATAGTGTGTTGTGCAAAAAGTCGATTAATTCAATTTTGAATGTTCTGTACTTGGAACGCATAATGATCAAGCGGTAGCCCATAGTAATAAGAAAGACAATCAACAAAGCCAACTGACTGACGCAATGAAAGTTATTTTTGATAAGTATTATACATTGCTCAGTTATGATCAAGGTAATTTGAGGAGGCGGTATAAATGTGGATCTTCTCTTCAGCCTCACTCTCACCTCTAAATGGTGTGAAAACAGTTGCAATGACACCACCAAAAAGATATCCCATCATAAAGAGACGCGAGCTATTTCTGTCACATAGAAGATCGACAATGAGACGAATAACTGCACTATAGCTATAACGACAGAAAAAAACTCGCTTTCTTCTAAATCAACTTTTCAGTCGACACTATAAACCTAGCTTCAATGAATGTCACTTTAGATTTAAAATGATGGAAGTTTATTGAATCATCAAATATTGCTTCCATAAGTATGACAAGATATAAAGGTAGGAAATTATTTTCACAAGAGTTCTAACTGATTTATGAACTTGTACTACATTGAGTAGGTTTCTTAGACCTCGGCTAACCTGGATTCAGTCAATGTTGCAACAACGTAAATTTGACATAAAAAAAACATATTTATAAAGAAATGGAGGCTTTAGCAAATGTTAAAGCTACGCTGAACTCAACAGGTTCAAACTCGATTTGTTACCCATAAACAAAGAGTTTGAGGTATGGGTGTGAGCGCAAGTGCAGGTGTACATCACTCTTCATGGACGTCAAAACCTACCCTCACACCTATATTCACATTTGTACCGACACTCACAATCCATCCTCGCTTGCATTCACATTCCCCATGCACATCTTCATTTATACCCTACACCAGCACTAATACACATGCTCGACTACATGCTGTTTGAAAAATTCCGTTCAGCAGAACATTTTATAGTGAAAATAGAAAGTACCCGATGTAAAAAGCGACTTGTCACAGTACTTTATGTTGTTTCTTTATAGCAAAATTACTTGTTTCTTCATGTCCCAACCACATACTTCCGCAATCTTACGAACGCTATCCATCATCCCAGTTGGTCCACAACATAGCAAGAATCCATCATGCACATGTCCGACAAGATCTTGAGAAATGTTTCCAGAATATCCTATCCAGTCATCTCTCGGACGTGAAAGACAATGGTACAGTCCATTGAAACCATCAAGCTGCGGGCGCAGAAGAATGTCCTCTTCGGTTTTGTTACAATATATCACATGACACTTGATACCATCTCTATTCGCAAATCGCAAAATTGAGTAAATTGCTGTAATTCCGCTTCCTCCTGCAATCATTGTAAAGTTGCTGACTCGGTGAACGAAATGTTTGGTTTTGAAGAATCCTCCTGCTTGATACTCAAAGTCTCCAAATGGCCCCTTGCATTCAACAACATCACCGGGCTTCAGAAGATCGATGCATGCAGACATCTTCCCAGCAGGCCGATCTCCACAAGCTCTATACAATTTGACAACCAAATCAAATTCTCCAGCTTGATCTGTTTCAGATATTGGCGTATACGATCGAACTACTTTCTCACCTGACGAGGAGATACATCGAAGGCAAAGATATTTCCCTATTGGCACTCCTAATTTTTGTTGAAAGTGCTTCAACACAAATGTGAGTCGTACACTATCATGATTGAGTGCAACTTTTGCCTTTAAAGTAACTGTATTCCAATGCTTTTGATTAAGGAAAATATCTTGCTCTGAATCTGGGTATGTTTCATCGATCACCGTCTTCTTTGATGGATTTATTTTAAGAATGCCGATATGATACTTAACTAACATGGCTTTGGCAGTATTACTATGAATGGCGATGAAATCGTCAGAAGCATCAGCTCCGCTCGCCAAAATAATTGATTCAGAGCCACCGGGATGATCTTTCAGATATTCACTAGCATTATAAACATGCCCGTTGACAGAAAACCAAGCGTCACCATCTTTGTTATGTTCTGATAATTCTTCTTCAGTAATAATACTCTTGACATGATCATCAGTCATCTTGACAACTAGCGATGACTTTTCATTGGAATGACCTACTACTAAAGATCGAGTACCCCAGAAGCCATCCGTTAGTTCACCACCTTGTTCCTTTACTTTTTCCATCCAACCACCTTTAGTCAATGCAGGTACAGTGGGATGGTCGAATTTCAGACTGCACCCATCCTGTTCTTTAGTAATAGTCAATCTGTGCCAACAATTATTGAGCATGCTTAGAACATTCCAATACATGTCTCGAGGCTGAACATTCATGCTTTCATCCATGGCTCGAACAACGATGTCCTTTGCTATAGACATTTCCATGGTAGGAATTTCGATTTTCCAAAAACACCAACAGAAAGAATGCTCTCGATTCGTCATGTCTAATGTTCCGCCGTAGAGCCTCGGATACTGTACAGCGTTTCTATACTGATCCTCCGGGTAGTCAATGTTTGTCAGTTTCCAAGTTTGGCCTTGATCCAACGATACTTCGACTCTTCCCACTCGTACTCCACCACCATTATACGCATATCCTTGCACAGGATATGATTTGCCTTCTTGTACTTTTACGATTTCTTCATGAGCTGGATAACATATGGCACTTTGTACATTGAGACTGTATAGAGCATATCGTTCGTCATTGTACCAATGTTTCTGCTCAGCAACGACTTCGGGTGTTATCATGGTCGGCAAGACTCTGTTATCGAATATATGATACCAATTATCACTTGCCTTGTCGGTAATTATGATCCGTTTCAACCATTTTACACTTCTTCCACCTATTTGTCCAGGAATAACGATACGTAGTGGACGTCCGTGGTCGGGTGTCAATGGTTCACCGTTCATTTTATACGCAAGCATAACTCCCATGGCAGGATCCATGGCAATTGATAACCGAATACTTGTTCCATAATAACCATTTGGAAGTTTGTCAGCACCTTCCATGCACATGTATCGAGCTCCATGTTTCGGTTTAGCAATCTTAAGTACTTCATTGATCAAAACTCCCGTGAATAAAGCAGTACTGTGCCCTGCACTTCCCCAATTAGAGACTATACGAAAATTACGTTTCTTGGCAACTTATATTTAGTATTACTATGGTCTCGAGAACTAAAAACATGTGCGTCGTAGATCCAGAAATACTTGCTATAGGAGTTTTGCAGCAATAGAGCCACTCGCTGGTGATTGTAAATCGTGTTTTGGAGAACAAGCTAGATAATTTGTAATATAATCAAATAAATCGCTTAAGAACTCTTCCCCTCCCTCAAAAAAGGCAATTTTTTGACAGAAATTTCGAAATTGAGAGAAATGGATGGGAAGATAACCCGTCTTCGGATCTCTTATAAATGTCAAAATTTTTATTCTACACCTCTTGTTTTCCAGAAAAATTTATGAATTTCTGTCATCCTCTATTCGAAAAATAGACTTTTTTTGCAAAAAAAACGAAGATCTTTTTTTGTTTTTTCTCAGTTTCTGCTTTTTTTTAACGCGCAACCCAAAATTCTCTGTCTAAGCACGTCCTGTATATTTATTTTTTGTTGTTGCAAAGAGCATGTCAAGATGCAGGGCACCACGGAGTCGCTTTTTTAAATAAAGCTTTATTATTATTATATATACAGATACTTATGTAACTAGACACCCATTTTTTACGCGTTTTTTGAGTCATTGAACTTGTAATCCCGTTTCTCCGCTAAAAAAATAAGAATTTAAAAAAGGCGGGGTGTAGGTGTGGGTGTAAATGTGGGTTTGGCTGTATTGAGGAGAAGAGTCGCACTCACACCCACACCTGCACACCCATACATATCCACAAACATCCACACACCTACAAATACCCACACACCTACAAATACCCACATACCAACACCCACACCCTTTAAACAAAATATCTGAGAAGATCTCGAAGCGTCTGTTGCATACAACTATTTGGTAACCGGTAATATCCATTTCTGCTACGCTATGCACTGCATTTCATGAATAATCAGGTCCTCTGCTTCTTAGACGCAGTGCTAAAAAACGAAATGCATTTCCGATCTTGCTTGTTCGTTCATACAACCCCTGTGTCTTCTTCAAACAATGACATGTTTTATGAAAATTTTAGTAAATCCATTTCCTTTTCGTACTACATTTTGCTCTTTTCGTCGATTACCTGCGCAGACTATTGTGATTGGAAGCGTCACTTGAGAGAATGTCAGCAGTTCGGCTAATGTAAGTATTAATGGCGCTTCCACCATTCCTTCAATACAAAATTTCCAATGCAAAACTTCTGAATCATGCACCTCTGGTACTGCCCCATGATTTCGCACGAACCATAATTCGGTAGGAGTGAGAAACCCACTGTCATATAAAATACTCAGCGGCGGTTCGCAGTTGAATGGATGAATACCGGTAAGCCGTATCAGTCTACTATCTCTGTAAACATGTGCATCTGGTGTTTTTTCGTCGCATTCCAATGTTTTTGTCGGCTTTTCGGAGTGCAATGGTAAGGGAAACAATATGTTCCCTCGTGAAACTTCAAGCGGTTCTGAATTTTTATCCTTTTTCAATTCTGAGGGTGCTGCAAAAGGTGATTCTTTGGTTCTTCCATTGCTTAATAAAGATACTGGACGTTGGTACTGCTGGGAATCTGGAAATGCTAGAACAGTTTCCTCGCTAGTCGCTGGTTCCAATGACAAAGATTTTAAAGAAATCGACATTATCTAAGATATATAGAGTACCTTAATCAGTCAAGAGTCACATGAAATCAGAATGTTGACGTTTATAAATGCTAATATAAAAACCCGGTTAGAGTGGCTCCTGTAGGGCCAGATTGTGGATCTCACAAATTCTGACTGTTATAACAGGATGTACTGTTCGAGTATCAAAATAATTGATTTAATAAAACGCCAAATTAATAAATCAAAATTTTAACAATTTTTATAATTGATAAGCGTACACTGCAATTGTGTCATTTCGAAAATGTGGGCATTTTGAATTACTTTTCTATAAATTTATTTGGTTCCTTTGACATCGTTATATTGCGAAAACGTCTGTATATTTTCAAATACACTTATGTTCTCCTAATGGTAATATATATACATAGAATAAATGCCGCAAGGCAGCTGTAGTGAGTGTGGGTTTGAGCGTGCATGTGACTGGAAGAAGAACAACGTAAACATCTACGCCTCGTGATCACACGCACGCGCCCACACCAACATTCACATCCGACATCTCTCGTCTTCTTTGCTTGAAGGAGCCAAAGAGAAGACGAGCAACATTCAGCCAACCAACTAGGTGTCTCTGATATAATTAAAAGATGTCTCTTTTATTAGATATCAAGAACATATTGTTTCCTGTCTTGAACACCGTTGTGATGTGCAGTTCTGTGGGAAAACTCACTACTTCATTAGTTGAATACTGGAGAGATCATTTACTTCGCCTATCTGCTCCACTGCAATCTCTCTTGCTCTCGAATTATTGGTCTGGCTAATGAAATTCAGATATATGCTAAGGCGTCAAAGGCTGTAAAAGACTTGAAATTCTCTTTCATACTAGATCACGTATTCAACCATTCGATGGTTTTTACAATAGACAATGAAAATTGATTACTCAGCTTATTTTCGATCACATTCACTTCGATGATATTGTTATTAACTTATCTGAACGAAACAATATCATACACTTAAATTCTCTCATTCACAACCAGTTTTCTTTACCTCGATTCGTGCTTATGATCAAGTACTCATGGTCCACAGCAGGCTACGGCGATCAACATGCAGGAGGTTGTGAGTTCGCCAAGGAAAAATGTTTTAATGTCAATAGTAGCTTTTGCCAGTGGTTGAATTGCCACTCACTGCTTTTTCTGCAATGCAGTCACCGGGTTAAATTTCGTTACTCCAAGCATTTTTTGGAAGCTTATCACTACCACAACTAGATATTTGCTGGCGTTCTGCTTGATCACTTAATCTTGACTATAACTTGTGACAAGAGAAAACTACAATGTGTCATCACAGTAATTTATGAAAAGCCTACTATAGACTATGACAACGACATGTCAGCTTATCCAGCTAACGGCGACCCAGCGTGGCCAAAGTTGAAGTTCAGATATTTTAAATTTAAAGATGATTAGTTTATTAAGTGCATTCAGCTGTATAAGGGCGTGACTCTGTTTTTCTCATTTGCACTAGTTGGTAGAAAAACGAGCATCCAAAACTTTAATTATGAATTCATTTTATTAGCGTGATTTGCCATATTGCAAAATAAAAAGGTTTTCAAAAGACATTTTAAAACGTTTTAAGAGAGATTTTTGCAAGGGGGAAACATCGTACTTTTGTACTTTCGTACTTTAATGTACTTTAATGTACTTTAAAGTACTTTAAGGTACTTTAAAGTACTTTAAGGTACTTTAATGTACTTTAAAGTACTTTAATGTACTTTAATGTACTTTAAAGTACTTTAATGTACTTTAATGTACTTTAAAGTACTTTAATGTACTTTAATGTACTTTAACGTACTTTAATGTACTTTAATGTACTTTAAAGTACTTTAATGTACTTTAATGTACTTTAACGTACTTTAATGTACTTTAATGTACTTTAACGTACTTTAAAGTACTTCATTGTAAGGGAGCGGGATTTTCGGGAAAATAACTATTTATAATAAAGGTTGACGAAAGTAAATCGGGGTCTGGGAATCCGAATCTGCAATCGGTTTCTCAAAATTTTGCAGTGGATTTTTGGGCTAAGGAAGAAGTATTTTCGGGAAATAACGATTTTCTATAAAGGTTGACGAAAGTAAATCGGGATCGGGGAATCCGAATCTNCACTCTGGATATGTGAAGAAGCGAATAAACATCATTGCCGAGAGTGGCGGTAAGCTACTCCACCTCTATTCAGTTTGTCATTACGTATCAACCCAGTCAGGGCCTTATTGATCGTTACAGTATTAGATTCTCATTGATTGCAAAGAGCAATGCAAATTTTTTGGAGTGACATCTAGACATCTTTCTCATATGTCAATAAGCATGAAACAATTGAATTCACAACTAAAAAGTTCTTACAATAGAGCAACGCAAAAATATAAACTTTGAAATCCGGTTGATTAATATTCAATTCAATTACAAGCGTCTAAGAATGTTTGAAGATTGAAATTTATGCGTTTTTTCTTTCTTTTACAGTATGATATGTTTAAGGGTTTTAACTGAATATGACAAAAAGTATTTTGGCGAGCACTATCAATCGAATACTGTATGCAAAGTAAACTTGTTGACGTCTTTCATCCAAATATCCTATTTTTTGCCTATTTCAATTCAATCAATATATCGATCGAATCGCGATTCCAATGCTGAGAAAATCTAATAGTTTTCTACCAAATGTATTGTTGTGACTGTATAGGTGTACTTGTTACGTACTATTCACTGCCCAAATAGTTCTACATTGTTTAGCTACAAACAGGTCACATATACCCGGTTTTAAAGAGTTTTCAATATATGCTGTGTCAGTTGAGAAGCCCAATAATCACTCTTATTTCATCTCGTTATTTTTCTTTTTTACTTGCTCCTATATGTAATGTATCGATCGGCGACGGATTTGAATGTGGGTAGAAGTTTTTATTCACGTTCGTGTGGATGAAGAGAAAACCCACATCCACACTAAAACTCTACCCGGTCGCAATGACTAAGCGATATTGCTTTGTTGGTTGAAGCAAGTTCTTACGATATCCGTACAGATGTCGAATAGTTCTCGAACATTATATTTCACAAGTCTTAATTTCCTAATATAATATCGTTTTGAAATCTTCGACAGACATCCATAGTCGTCACGGCGTAGCACATCATGACTAAAATCAATATCGATTCATTCGAGAGAACATTTGCAAACTGTAAATGAAACAAACAAGATATAATAAAACTGTTGATATTCTCTATTTAACAATTTATTTGTGCATTCTAATGCAGTATTTCAAAAATTGTAGTCAGACTGCCTACGATATTGTTCAATCGATCGTGACTTTTTTCTCTTTGTTCTGATGTATTTTGCTGTTCTATTCTAGGAGTATCGGATATTACAACAAGGTCTCTCATCATCGACTTCATTTAAAAACAAAGTTGCACCACTAAACGAAGAAACCAACAAGCGAAGTAGTCCAACTGATAATTTTGACAAGAACGATTACCAATTTGGCGACAATACTAAAAAAGGCAATGGTGACAAAGAAAAAAAAAAGGAATAGACACACAAGGTAAGCTATTTCCTTTGTGCTTATATTTAATTTTGACTTTCATGATTAATAATTGAGAAGACGTAGGAAATGCCACATGACGCGATGCTGTTGTTACATTCTAATGGATGCTACTTTGGCGTTGATTTTGCTTGCAGCACTTGGAGTGGCTGTTGAACTCATTGGTATGTGCCTAACTAAATAATATATGACCAAAAGTGGTCCTAAGTCGAAGTAAGATTCTGACAACTTTTGTTCCAAAATATTGCTTCTTAGAAATCATCGAAAATGCACGATTTCAATTTTTTCACACAGGAACCAGCTGGAAATCTTTGTTTTTCCGCAGCCTACTGCTCATTTTAGACATGAAACTCTGTCGCTTTGATATCAATCAATAAGACACAAATCTTTATTTTACAATTTCAAAAAATTAAGTAAATCAATCAGTGATCTCAAGATTTTATAATTAGAAACATCATTACTGCATGATTGTCGTGACACTCGTTCGTTAGTTTTGTCGTTTTAATTTCAGCTAAAGTTTCACATAAAATTTCAACCAAACTTTACTATCGAATACTTTGCATAGAATCTATCGCATTTAGTTGAAACAAGATCTTAAGATTATTCTTGTTCATGTTTGTCGCTACATGAATCGATCATGTAATGAGCCAAATCTCGTATTATATTTTCGTTTCATGTTCTCTATTGCATACTTCGAAAATCTTCTCTTTTATTTCTAAAGTCAAATATTGACAGAATCCAAATACAGATCAATTCATTGTTTAGTACAAGTAATTTTGCAGTTTTCTCATGAGAACCAATAGAAAGCCATTCTATTGACGATGATAAAAAGGATTCTGCATCATTTTATGTAATCGATAACGCAACAGCAGCAGATGAATCTATTAAAAGTTTGTGAATTATATCAGTCGAACGCTTATTTTAAATGTTTAATTTATTTTTACTATATTATGAGCTATTGAAATTAGAATATTTGTTTGGACTTTTTTGCAAGACAGCTCAGAAGGAGAAACACTAACGGGCATAACATCTTTCGTTAGCTATAGAACCAAAAAGACAATCGACTACTTCAAAGTTGGCTACAAGTACTTCTAAGTAGAAATGTATAGGGGTGTCCAAGCACTGAGAATTAGGAATTCCTCCTCAGTTCCCCTACAGTTCCTTGCCTACTAAAGGTAAAAATACGAAACATTCGCGATAATTTTTGTTCTTACACTCATTTTCATCTGCAAACTTGTGAGAACCAGTAGTTCCGTGCACAAATTATTTTAAAAAAAGCAATATCGCGACTTTCATGAATGGTGGAACTGTGGGGGAACCAATGGTCGATTCCTATTTCCTCTAGGAATTATCACAGCGGCACTGACAATTCCTCAGCAGATTGGGAATTCCTATTTCTCAGTACTTGGACACTGCTGAAGTTTCGATACTTGTTTCTCCTGATTCAGCTGTCTTATCTCGTTTATGACAAATATAAGTAGCAAAATTATCTGAACGAAACGATAATCAATAGAAACATTCATTTTTTCTAAAGTTTATGTCAATGTGTTAAGCAGTCGTAGTTCCTTTCTTGAATACACATCTTAAACGAGTAGGACTTGTTTTTTTTACTGAATTTTGTCGTAGGGAAAATTTTTCATTTTACCGGCAGATTCTCCACCTCTGGGCATATGATTATAAAAAGGTTATTAACATAGGCACTTTGAGGCCTGAATATGGGACACACATGTTTTCTTTAGCTTCATTTTACTAATACAACGTATGCAAAGCATAAAATATCGAAAAGACCTAGTTTTCTTTTTTTTGGTTGGTGCTCCTTTTTTTTTTGTCTTGTTGCTATTCGCTTAGTATTTATCATCTCCTTTTTTAATTCACTTTCACAACTGATGGCTATATTCTAACCATTGATTTATTGGATAGAGAAGTCCGTTGTTATACACATTCTTTTCACCGACATCAGATCTGACCAATCTATTATATTCGATCTCACTGAGCTCAGAAAGACTGAAGCTGTTGGTATCCAAATTTCATATAGTTATTTATCTACTCAAAAGTCAGAAAATATGTTACTTAGAATATTGAAAAACGCATTCCATCCATTTTTATTTGAAGAAAGATTATGCAATGTTCGAGAATCTTCTAAGTCTTGTTATTAGTGTCGTTCAGCGCCTGCAATCCCAGTTATTAAAGTCTGTCACGAGTGAGGAATGAATCATGACCTTCAACGATGGTTGCTAGGATATGTCTGAGTGAAGTCGAAGAAATCTAAACCTAAACTTATACTCATTATTTTTTTCTAAAACATATGTGAGCTCCATTAATTATTGTTATGAAATCTCTAGCGAAAACACCAATTATGATTACTACAGTGGCAGCAACAACCACAAAATCGACAACGACAACAGCCACGACAGGTAAAAATATCCAAGAAAAGTAACTCATGAAAGATTTTTCGAGATAGTGCAATGCGGAAATGTCCTATCAGCCTCAAATTCTGATTCTTCTCTATCCAAGAACAGAGTGCTTTGTATAGGTAAGCATCATTATGTTTATGCATGGGTCGATTCTTTACGAATCATTGCAGAGAAAATGTATGATGATCAGCAAAATGGGATTATGTCTTCTGAAAAGCAAGAAAAAATCTTAATAGATCTCCGATATCATTAGTAAAAGGTAACGTCGTTCACTGGACATCGATTCACTTGACCCTATACTGGCGGCATAGAAATGTAGATTTAGTCGCAATTAATTACAAAGATGCATAGAAGCAAACAGCAGATAAAACTGATATGATGAATGTTCCTTCGAGTAACGGTAGGACAATATGAAATTATGCTATTTGTCATGTTTAAGTCTCTATTCTTAATGGCCCTAAAGAGGTAGCGGCTTAATAATATGTGTATCTGTTAGAATAATACATAAGGCACCTAAAAGTCAAATAAGAAAGGAGAATAAAAGAAAACAAAAGCAAAGGGTGCAGGTAAGTTTGTCTATTCATAACACAAGCCACACCCACATTTTAAATCAAATCAACCTATTTTTGCGATAAAATGATCAAAATTTTCTCAGAATATCTTCTGACCATCTATTTTTTCGACTGACCTTGACACATCAAAACATCGATCTTTTGAAATGTGAAAATCAAAGAACTATATGCTGTACTCTACGAATGTTGTTCGAAAAATATCAACTTGTCATACATTTGGAAAAGGATTTTAAAAGAAAGAACTGTTCAAGTATCATCACAGGACTTTCAATTAGTTGTTAAAATGTCGGAGGCAGATCAAAGTGGTTTACGAATGAAGACTAATATTGTGCGACTATTTTGTGAGTACACCAACAACGAGTTATTCATTTTAGGGTTGGAGTGTGAATTTAGGTAAGATTGTGAGAATGAGGGTAAATAGACAATCTTTACATCTGCCAAGTAAGGCATGGGGCTTAAATAAATGCCTCCTCAATTTTTGCTGTTCTTTTCTAAACTCGCACACTGGTGCATGCTTATCAGAAGCCGATAACGATAAACTCTAGCGTAGAATAAAGAAACGTCTTCATTAGCAAATTTATTTCTGTCTTAAATAGATAAATTAGAGTTGAAATAATGATTGTATTTTTAATGCGTGTTATAATAATCTTATAATTTCCTCTTCTATAGTTCAAGCTCTCTCACTGTTCGCCATAGTTAACGAGTCCAATTTCTATAGTAGTGCCAGTTCAGCCACTGCTCAAGGCGACGCCGTTGTTGGTTGTTCCCAAAGGGGATCATTTAACTCCAGTCTCTATCCTCCTCAATATGTACAGCTCGCGCTTCCAGGGGCGTACACTATTTCCAGTGTGTGTTTGAATGTCCGTCAGCATCCTGCTGGTGTTACAAAACACGAAATCTCTGTTGGTACTACAGTGAGTTCTTTACAAGTAGTCAGTAATTTAACTGGCTACACATACAATGTGCAATGGCTTAATATTACATTTAATCCATGGTTGAGCGGGATAACTTTTATTCGCGTCACTACTATATCTAGTCCATCATGGGTGGCCTGGAATAAGTTCCTCATTTACGGGATCTGACAATGTATACATAAAGATGGCCAAGACTGTTAGACCTTTCCTTCTTCTATTTTATTCTTCTTCCTTTCTTTCAAAAAACAAACAAGCGAATGAATCAAAAACATAAAAAGCAGCAAAGAATGTGATTCTCTTTCTTTCTCTTATTCCACTCTTTATCCATGATGAAAGTACCATTGACAAAAAAGAGTACGTATGTCATTGATGTACAGTGATGACATCACAAGAGAATAGACAGAGCTTTCTTATGTCAGGAGAGACATCTCCTGACATAACAAAGACATAATCTATGGTTGAGACTGTGTATGTTGTGTGGCCGTGGGTGTAGGTGTGTGGAGAGTGTGGATGTACGTGAAAAATGAACAGCACCCACACTCTCCTTTGATTTGAAGAATTCTCTCTGGAAAAGTACTCAAGTTTATCGTCAGAAATCATCAATGAATCTTCAATCATCATTTTTAGAGCGAAAATGTGTTCTTTTTTCACAAAACAATGATCTCACTCTAGTTGAACATCAATCTACAGGTCATTCGAAGACACTTGTGATAAAATCTTGAAATAAACCACATTAAAGAAGATATTTTGATTGGTTTCTAATGACTGTGATCAGACTGAAGGCGAACTGAAGAAAAATTCAATTAAAAGTGTGACAGACACACAAATA
Source organism: Rotaria sp. Silwood2 (assembly GCA_905329745.1). Taxonomy (NCBI): domain Eukaryota; kingdom Metazoa; phylum Rotifera; class Eurotatoria; order Philodinida; family Philodinidae; genus Rotaria; species Rotaria sp. Silwood2. Next base: position 60,901 of record CAJNSZ010000180.1, read on the forward strand.
TTAGCATAGTGAAATGAGTCTCTATATTCACCGTTGTCTGGATGTGCGTGTGAATTATCTTTTTCATCCACGCCCACGCCCACGCCCACACCCACAGCTACACTCACAGTCACACCCCACATCCCACAGCCTCATCAGTTTTAGACCTGTTTTTTTATATGCACGTCAATATTCTTTGATCTTGTGCTGTGTTTGTTCTGAAGAATACAGAACCTATTAGGTACAGAAAAGGTTAATTGACTTACATGTATCAGCACAAATTCTTAGCAATGGCAAACTTTTGTACGCGAAAATTCTTAGAATCGACTACATAGAGATTTCCATCAAGATCAAATGCTAAATCAGTGGGACTCGAAAGTTGATCAGATTGAGAACCTTCTCCATGACCACCAGCGATAACGCTGCCAGATGTAGCTCCACGTGGCCATCGTACTATTCGATCGTGATCAGTATCAGTCACATAGACAGTACCTAGCTCATCCACAATAACACTGTCTGGATATCCTAATTGGTCCGCGCCGTCACTTTGAGATCCACCAGCAACAATTGATATTTGTGTTGTGCCATCATCCACTTTTATCACTCTATGATTACCTTTGTCGGCCACGTAGAGAGCTAGATTTCGATCAACGAACAGTAAACCTGGATCAAAAACTTCCGAAGTGACCAGCTGTCCAATTGTGTCACCAACATGCCATTTTCTCACTTCATGCTTTATATCATCAGATACATAGAGTGAGCCTTGATCATCCTGCACTATGCCAATAGGAAAGATATCTCTAATAATTGTTTCTCCACTTTGAGCACCTCGAGACCATCGTTGAACACGATCATTGTTTCTGTCACTGATGTACATCGTTCCATGCTTATCGACGAATACATCCATTGGAGAATCTAATTGATCATTATCAAGTCCGTGTCCTTTGCCGCCTGCGACTATTTGACCACTAGAAACTCCACGATCCCATTTGACTACGCGATGGTTGTTAAAATCCGCTACATAAATACTTTGGTTATCATCAACAAAGAATCCATAAGGAATATCTAACTGATTGAGATCAGAACCTTGACCATTTCCACCAGCTACAGTGGTAGCATTTTGAGTCCATGTCGCTAATGCACAAATACCATCACCGGGTCTTAATGGAACTTAACGAATGAAAAAAAATGAAAGATATCAATTTGTCAAGTCTAACTGTTCCAATTATGACATAATTTTAAAAAAAAACAGCTTTTCTTAGTCCCAATCTGAACTATTCTACAGAAAAATTAATCTAATATTTTGGTCGAAAAACTTATGTATTTTACTTTTTTTCCATCCAATCTCTTTTCCTTCATACTTGATCTATCTGTAAGCAAAAAAATCTTCTTCAAGGCTAGTTCGATCCTAATAGTGGCTGTCTAAGTTCAGCAAGTGACGTTTTCTTGATTTTTCCATAATATATCAAAGTTAAAGGATGAATTTTAAAGACGAATTTACAAAGAGAGGTCATTGCTAGGACCAAAATAGACTTGAACAGGAATGTTTCACATAAGAGTACGGTATGAAGTTCGTAGAAATGCAGTATGAATATAGAACATACACGCTGAAAGCGTTCAATACTGAGCTAGAATAACCTAAATTGGGACCAAAAATAGGTGCGGTTTTGAAACTTCAGCCATGATTTTTAAGGAACAAAATGGCCCCATCTATGTCGGAGATGGATATTCTATATATATTATTGCGGCATTTTACGTTAATGTATAAGAAATGACCACACAAGAAATAAGTGTTTGTTAGTAACATTGAAAGTAAGAAAGTCATTTGTTGCTTTTGAGCTTTGGTGCAATATGATCCTGAAATAATTGAATTATGAACTGCTTGATAAAAAGCTCTTAGATACGAATGTTTTTCTCAAGGGATATATCATTGCATTGTCAAAGAGTTTGTATCGTAATTCAAGTGTTTCAAGCATTTTTCGAATTGATGATTCCACTTTCTTCATTTAAATCTATACTGAGCTAAAGAATTCGTTGTGTCTATTTCCAAATCCTGTTTAAACTTCACGATACTTTGGTAGCCGAATATAATACAAAAAAAGTTTTCCTTTATTTCAAAGAGCTGACAGCTTCGGGTAGTATTGACTCTAGACTCTCTTGTATCATGCAGATACATGATTGATAGGCCAGATCCAGCCATTCTTTCGATACAGCAGTGTGAATTTTAGTAAGTGTTAAGTATTTTTACTACGCAGCATTCTCCAAAACCATCGCATCGAAATAAAATAGTGAAGAATATTTTTCAACGTACATGTGAGGAAAGGTAACTGTATGAAATAAAAACTCTTCACTATTTCAGGATCGCGATCCATTCCGTATGTACCTTCGAAAGATTCTGGGTCTGTCGTACTCTACTCATCGCAAATATTTTCCTTACAGCACAGAGGCACGACGAAAGCATATTTCTGATGAAATTTTACAAATTTCATGAATGATTTCGTTTTCGTCAGTTTTTTGAAGTTATCTGCCATGTTTCACGTCTATTCAAACCCTTATCTGATTTACGGTCTTAGAATTTTTCCCACCAACGTTGCACTCGAAACAAGATCGAATAGGATACAGCTATGGGTGCCTTTTCTTTACTTCAGTAAGGATTTGATTTATACAAATAAGAAATAAACTGATCAAAGATAGTCTTTGAATAGTCAGCAAATCATAAATTGCTATCGAAGTTTCTAATTTCCAAATGATTAGACAAGGACGACTCCTGCCAACTTTCGTATTCTAACTCCAAAGATATTTCTTTGTTCTTATGGAAAATTCTTGTTTTAGAATGATTGAAACACTTACTTTTTGACGTGCTCGTTGTGTTCCTAATCGTTGTAGTACTCGTAATTGTAGTCGCTGTAGTGTTTGTCGCTATTCGTGAAGAAAAAGCATTGACATTAAAAAATGGTTTTAAACAAATGCATCATGCTTCAACACTCGACGAGATACCTAACCGAATTAATATACTTTGTAAGTAAAGGCTCGATAGTTTTCAAAGAATCATGCCGTAGATCAGTCAGTAGACTTAGAAATTGAAGAAGAATTTTTGTACAACTATATTTACACTGTATCTCCACGTTTTACTCTATGAAACCATAACCCACATTTTATTTCATTTGAATGAATATTGCGTTAAAGAAAATTCTGAGTCGAGAAGTTCTTTGAAAAAAATGTCTTCTGTCTATTCCACTAACTATGCTTTCTTTCGAAGAGTTTTTTGTTATACTATCAAAATACTTAAAGTCACAAAGACATCTTCTTTTCAAGTGGAAAATCAGAAGATTTCTAAAACAAAATTTTGTCCGTCTAACATCATCATATTCTTTAAACTAGAATTATCACAATATAAGTGTACCTGAGAATATGTTTTCTTTCTTCGTTTTTTCAAGAACGAAAATATACTGATCGGTGGTATATATCAAAATACTAAGCTAATGATGTTGCTGCTACAGTGCAGCGCCTTGAACGCTATAAACAGTTTTTTGCTACAATAATTATATGTCGATTTCCTTTAATATAACGGAATTTCTAATAAAAATAGAAGTTCTCCATCAATCTGTAAATAATTCTTGTTTTTCGTACTTTCTTTTGTTGGACAGATTCGTTGATCAGCCATTGATGATGGATAACAAATGGGATGAGTAAAACATCGAGGATGATGAACACAGATATGACCAAACTGATAACAAAAATTTTTTGATGGTACACATGAAACCAATTCAGAACAAGTCAACAGGAGAAAACCACAAATACTACTATCATTATTAGATGCTGTTTGAAAATGGCCACATGCAATGTTCGTCGAACACTGATTGTATTGACACCTACCATGGCACTCTTGCATGCTAATATTACCTACTCTAGGATAGAATCGATTGTTTAATAGGACAAAGGAAGCGACAGGCAAACCTAGAAGACTAAAATAGAAAGACGTTGTGTTGGAGACATTTCAAAAGGAGCTATATCAACTACCTGACAAGAAGGAAAACGACGACTTGTATCATTATTGTAGTTCAATTTTACGTTGAAATGACGATGAAATAAGCAAGCCTATTGCTTCTATTGTCTTTTATAATACAGGCGATTTTGTCGTGAAATGTTTGTCACAATATTATACGAGTCATTCTGTTATCTTTCTTTAAACAAAGACATTCATCTATCACACACCCAGCTGATAACATGTTAACGTTTTTTGCGCGTTATATATGCTTCTCGTACAAAGAAGTTTGGCGTAAAGAATGATCATTTGCTGTCAGATACATTTGCGGGTAGAACTTTTCTACCGTTTACTGAGGTATATGCAGGTTTTCTAAAAAAGGAAATTCGCATAACTGTCAACAGCATACACCAATGCAAAGCGACAAATTTTGAAAAGTCTGGAAGTTTCCTTTTTTCAAAATCTGAACAGATGATTAACACATACGAGACATTCGATTGTTGTAGGAATTAGCTTTAATAGATTCATCTTCATGTGCATCCACCTACCGATAAATGCACTTCTTGACCCGTTTCACACGTGTGTGCTGCCAGTTGTTTTTATTTTTCTTGTTTGTATCATTACATAGGCGGTCCTCTTTTACGCCGCATTGAATAATTACTCAACTTTATTTCTCTCTGTCTTATATGTATTGCGCAGTAAGAACAAGATAACGAAACGAAATTTCGATGTTTTTTTTTTCTTTTGCACTCTTTTCGTAGCATTCTTTCATTTTTCCTCTCTGATGTAAAAACAACAACTGAAATTTTGCAATGATTTATCTCGAATGCAATTTGAATCTTCAAACTCTGAGGAAGAAGTTAGTAATGAAATAAAATCAGGATCGGATGCTGATTTTCAGCAGGATCATGGAGTCGCCCAAGAATTAATGTCAACTTTGAAAGATAATATAATCAATCCTCTGGATTGCTATCAACATTTCATCACTGATAAAATGATTACCGTCATGACTCGCAAAACTATCCAATACGTGGAAAAACATTTAAAAACGGAGGAACTTAGCAAACGATCGAAAGATCTTCAATCAAAACCAAGTACTAATGAAGAAATACTTCAAATTTTGTGAAGTATTATCGAGACAAATACGAATTACTTCTCAAGCTTTACCATTTTTCGACCAATAAAAAGGAGCATGTAGACCAAAATAGACTGGTCAAGTTGGGGTGTTAGTGTGGATAAAGAGAAGACTAATATCAACACCTCACGCCCATCCTCGCACGTACAACCACAACCACAACCACAGCCACAGCCACACCCACCCATTCAGAATACAACATTGATGTTTTATTTCTATGAGAGCCTTCCTCCGTGAACACTTTTGCATGAAAATAAATTCTACCGAAAAATTTTGCTGACGCTTTTCGATTTTCAGAAAAATCCTGAATGATCAAGCGTATAACTCTGGATGGGAATACGCACGGACACTAGTGCTGGGTTGCACCTTTTTACATCACCTGTTTGGAGAGGTGTTATTTACAGCTCTTTTCGAGTTGTAATTCAATTTTAGACTTTGCAGCTGTTCTCAACTCATACAAAGCAACTGATCTTGATGTAAAAGTTTTATTCGATAAAATGATTACTGCATAAAAATCAAGATTAAGTCGCCTTCTTTCGGCGGAGTTCTGGTTTTGTAACATGATTCTACTCGATGTCATGAAAAAATGATATTATCTTTCAAGAAAAATGTCTGATAAGATTACTTGTACGTAACGTCATCAAGTTCATGGAATATTACTTCTCTTATAGCGCTCGGTTAATTCTCGTTGAAGACGACTATGGTAATGTCGTGAACTGGAAGTTGCCGTTGTTGAATAAGTGCCTCGTTCGGTTTGATGAGACCTGGAGACATTGTGATGTGTCGCACGATACTCTTGTTCCGATGGAAATGAATGTTCAAGGTCTTGGATCAACTCCTGACAAAATGGATCTTGTGCGGATGCACTGACTTTAATCTTTTCTACTTGAGCTGAGAGAATTGAACGTGATTGTTCGTAATTACGCTCGGCCATTGCTCTTTCAAGTGCATCGATTGTTTCTATTCGGTTTCTTTGACGATCGAGTTGATAATTTCCTCGAAGGAGTTCGACTGGCAAATTACGTGCTCGGATCAGATAGAAGGAGACTGGAGTTGTTGTTATTAATTGAGCAGTATTCGGATCAGTGTAAGAAACGCTGACATGCCCTATAGAAAAACACGGATATGAGCTGTTATGTAACTAGAGGACATCTTCTACGCAAAGGACCCTAATACTTACCAATTGGTTGTTTTTCAAACACTTGTTGTTCACTAGTCGTTTCATCCTGTGCCATTGACTGTTGACTAGACATTTCAACATTTTGGTCGTCGTTTACTTTGGGAATATGCAATCGAAAGACCAGATTTCGCTTTTCATCGGCGCTGAGATTATGTAATTTGACGGCAAGCTTCATCGATGGAAGTTGTTCAGGCTCATATTTATATTTTGAGAGAAAATGGGTGATCCGATATTCGCCAGAAAGTTCAATATTGACCTCAATTTTTTGCGCCATGCATGTCAATAGTCCAGCCATTGTAATCGCAAAAGCTGTTGACACGGCTTGTTCTTGGTCCTGTTAAGGAGATCGATACATTGTGGGCTCATCGATATGTGAAATAAAGCGGAATCAAAACTTACAATATAAGTGAAAGTACCATCATTGCCTTGTTCAGCTAGTTTTACTAGCAATTCTGCATGGTGATCCGCACCGTAGCCAAATGTGTAACACTGAGCTCCTTCGGGTAAAGTACTCATAATCTGAGTATAGTCGTGTGCAGAACTGTCTTGGCCATCGGTGAGTATAAGTAAAGCACTGAGTGGATTCTTAGTCTGGCGGGTTAGAAGGAGATTGATACCCATTTCGAGACCCGCTCCGATATACGTGTTTCCTCCACTCACAATACCATCGATGTCGGTTTTCAAGATTTGTCGACTATATCAAAACAAGCTACAATAATCAAATGGGAGTGATCGACTAACTTACTTTTGTTGATTCACCCGTTTGAGTCCGTGAGAACGATCAAATGCACCATCATTGAATGATACAATGGCCAGTCGATCAAGTTCACCCAATTGGTCGACGATATCAGTCAGTGTCTTTTTCAATAAGGTAATTTTTTCTCCTGACATCGATCCGCTTTGATCAACAACACAAACAAGATCGATGGGAGCACGCGATTGAATTATTGACAGGTTATTTGATTGTAAAACAGGTGGAGCTTGCAGAGTGACAAGGCCATATATATTTGACTCTTCATGAGAAACTTGACCTTCATATTCTAGTGTTGTCACAGCAGTGATCAACGGCAAGTTATTGGCTTCATTCAACAAGGCGACCGCCACTTGTCGAGCAGCAAGAAAACGTTCGGAAATAGCTGCCGCCGTAGCCTCATCAATTGGATCTTCAATCGAGGGAACAACCTTAAAAGACGCGCCTATTATAGAAAACTAATGAAAACATACGGCTCTACACTGTTAATGGCCCGTCAAAGTTAACAATTCTGTTGAAACAGATCAGACCTACGCACCGCACTTTCAACGCCTTTTTTAATGCTTCGTCTCACAACCAAAATGTTCTTGAGAAAATAGAATTTTTTGCGAGAGCTATTGTCTCATTTTGATTGTAATGGCCCCCTTCCATGAAGGAAGAGATTTTAGCAACACGTTTGTGAAACCATGACGCTTCAATTATAGCCTTGAAGAGCTAGAGAAATCATTACATCAGCTTCGACACAAAACTTGAAGAGCATTGCTAAAATGTGGTTCTTCATCAAATAAGGCTACTCACATCAAAGTTCCACAAAAATAGTAGGACTATGTAAATATGTTCTACTGATTGAAAACAATTTGCAGAACACATGAACAATCGATTTTTCCGCTCCGAAGATTCGATAAGAGCCTAAGTAAGTGGGTGAAAAAAAGATATTTTTATTATTCTGATATTGGAACCTGCAGATCGGAAGACTACATCAGAAACGCAGTCTAAGTTTCAATGGAAACTCACGTTTTCTCATGCGCCAAGAAGATCTCAAACACCACCCCTGATGTGTCGAAAATAATAAATTGAATTTTAAATGAGACGTTCCAAAGCGTGATTATGCTTACTTTGCTTCTAGTGGAATCGAACTTTTCCAGAGCAGATTTTTCGATCTAAGAACGACAAACTTGCGCTTAACAAAAGAATTACTGCTTCATGTATCTGTCATTTCATGTTTAAAGGTCGAGTTCGACATCAATAGATGACTGTGGGTCGATTAGTGCTATGCCCATGAAAGGATCTTCCGCGGTCTCGGTCTTGCGAACTTGAACAAATGAAATCATAGCCGATAATAGTACTCACTATGGCTGCTGGTGCTGCGTTTCCAGCGTTTGTTGGAGCTTGTCCAACTTGAGGTTGAGACATTTGCGGAGTTTGTGTTGATAGTTGACAAGGATTACCTAGCAGTTTGATGACAAATGCATCGATTGCACCTCTGCACAAGGGACATTCGTTGTGTCCTGCTTGGATGTTCGAAGTCAAACATTGGAAATGAAATCTGTGGCCACAGGATAATATAAGAAGTGGAGTACCAGACGCCAGGCTACTTAGACAGATTGTACAATCATCGGTGGCTTGTGAAGCATTGCCAGATGGAGGTGCACTATCCATCATTGATCTCGTTTTATGAAATAGTATCAGCGAAGAAAGAAAGACAGATGAGCAAGTTTACAGCACTGTCGTTTTATAAGCGAAAGCAAGACTGCACAGTTATTGCATCACTTTTTTTTCACAATCTGTAATTGCAAAGTAAATGAGTCATGAGCAGCACGATTGCACCCTTATTTACTAATTCTATGTGGTATGCTGTCGGCAAGGTGTATTCTACCTTTCTTCGACGCGTAGATGCGATGAAGCACCTTTCGAAACAAAAAAGTATGACTCAGAACTTCTGGAGAATTTCACACAGATTTCAACATCGAACAATAATGCAGCCACCTGAATGTGTATGAAAGCGGTACAACGTACGATGGGAGTTTTTAAATTCTAGTCTCTGTGATAGTCCAATTTTTTGGATGAAAACTCTACAGAAAATCATGAGAAATTTCTAGAGAGACGAAAAACAGTTTTCTTGAGATTGATGCGCATCATGGTGATGGAGCTACAATGCTTGACAAAAGTCTTTGCCACGACTAAACCCTTTCAAATCTTGACCAACGTGGCTCATTTTCTACCTGTCAGCGTCAATAGAGGTCACTCTATTACCGCTAACTGACTAGTTGTTCTCTATTGGCAATACATATTTTCTTTGAATCATTCCAGTGATTTGTTTTTGTTTCTTTTTCTTCTTATTATTATTATTATCGTTTTTGTATTTTTCTCGTTGTTCCCTCTGCACCGGTAATATTTCATCACTTTTTATTCTTTCCTATTACTTTTCTCTTTCTTCTTTTCTCCCTTTTGTGATACTATTAACCACCTTTTATTATTATATTGGGGATCATTAACAACAATAGAACTTACATAAGTTATTTTATATATTTGCCTTTTTCAATATATCAACATCCGGTAAGAATACTTTCTTTTTTTTCTCTACATGAGATACCTCGTTTCCGTCGCAGATGGAGCATAGATTTAGTCGTCTTCTGACCTAAGCCGTTGTGTAAGGCAAGAGTCATAGATTTTTCGAAAAAAACGAATCTTAAACGACCATATACGTAGGTCATTGAATGCTGGTCCCAACCAAAGTTTCACCCTATTTTTGTAAGATTTGCCCCAGCTACGAGGATGTGGCTGTGTGTATGAGTATAGGTGGGATATGAGAGTGTGGCTCTATTTAAAAGAAAATTCACATCGATATACGCACTCATGCACCTACGCCAACACCCTTTATTCGTACTTTTGACTGGCAATACTGGACTTACGTGCTGTTCTTTTGCTGATTAGAATATGAAAGAAAATGTTTTACAATGATTTGGCAGGAACTGAGAGTTTACGACGCGACAGAAGTTTTTATTCTTCTAAACTGATCATAAACATCTTCAAAATCATCGTTTTGTATTCACTTGTCTTAGGAAGCTATGTATTCATTTGAAAAGGAGCTCTTTATTGGATCGAACGATAGAGAGAAATTATTTACAACGATTAGGCAGGACGAGAGCCTATGCGAAGCTACTAGTCGTCTTATAATACAAAATTGACGATAAAAATCTTCCAATCTATCATATAACACTCACTTTAACTTCGGAGTTGTTTACTCAATTCGAGAGACACTTATTTTCGGATAATAAGATCAAGGAATATGATTTACACTGAGCTGCCAAGACTAGAATATGTGCTTAAATGATCTATCCTTCTTTATTACAAAAATATGCACTTTAATCAAGAAAAACGTCGTTTTATGCTCACTTTTCTTGTGAAACACTTTGACCATTTGAAACAGAAAGTTATCTTTGTGAATAAAGATAGGAAACTATGGTATAAAGCCGTTTACCTTCGCAAACGTTTGGTTGGAGGCGCAGGTACGGCTCAATAACATCAGTTTTTGCGAAAAATGACATAGAATGACGACTTTTACAGATTTTTCAACAAATATAGTCTTGTCAATGTGCTATATGCTTGGATACTACAACACTAAACATTAAAACCATCAAAACAATTAAAAGATGATCACTTTTCGCATGAAAAATTGTACTTACATCCAGCTAAAATAATTTTCAAGATGAAGAATAACGATTTACAAAATCTTTATCGGGCAAACGTATGTTGGAAACCTCAGGTCATTTTATGCTGAAGTTTCGCACCAATGCTGAACTCCTCCTCTAAACATATTATTGTTCGAAACAAAAGATCAAGAATAATGATTTCAAGTGATTTTCTTATATCTATTTTTTCTTGGTGTGCGAGGCTATTTTATACCTAACAAGTGAACTTAAGAAGCATAAAAAGCATCATTCCATTTTGGTTACGGGCAGGGATTACTCTGTTTGACATCTTAATATATGCTCATGTACGAAAAAGTAAAAGAGAATGATTTCCAATCATTTTCTGAGACAACTCTTCGATTCGGTGGTAGGATTGCTGTATGAAAAAAATAGTGAACCTAAAAGTCATCAATGTGTCCTCATTTTGGGTACAAAATTCGGTACTCGCTTGATAATATACCCTTCTTCTAAAGAAAAGATCAATAAGAATGATTTGTAACACTGAAAAAGTGCAGATTAAGTGCAGTAAAATCATCATATTGTGCTAATTTTTGATGAAAAACAAAATCATCAGATTGGAACATATGTTTCTTAGACAAAAAAAAAAGGAATAATGATTTTCAATGATCTGCTATATCGTAATTTTATGTGATTGATGCTATTTTTTTCAATCGAATTGATTCCGCTTTTTTCTCGTTGTATTATATTCCTATAAAGTCAAAATAAAGAGAAAAAAACTTTCCTTGTGATTTTTCTTTAGCAACAGATAATTTGAATGGATATGAAATATATTCTTGTTGAGTTTCGCTACCGCTGATTTGCATGATTCAAATTCAATAAAATCATAAAAGGATAATGGTTACGTCATAGAATACTCTTAGAATATTCAGTTAAAGACAACCGACATCGAGCAATTGAAAATTACATATCACAAGACCAATCCTGGTATTGTAATCATTATTGGCTTTGCACGCAGTAACTAGACTGGAAACGAAAATCAGGTCTCGGATATCGTTTTGGACTGCAGAAAATAGTAAGAATTGGTTTTAGCTTTAGCGACCGAAAATCAACAGAGATTTCACGGATCCAGATGTTTCTTGTCATGCCTCCTTCACTTGGATTCTTCTAAACATCTCAATTGTGTGTATGTTGCATTTAAATGAAGTTTTCATTGAGATGTTCTATTTTACTTGTTAGTTGAATTTCGGTTTGCTTTTGTTTATTATATTCAAATAAAAGATACTTTGATTCATTCATAAAGTATAGAAGAAAAAGTTGTACTTCGACATTCCATTTTTATTTCATCTGCCTGAAATATTTATCGAAAATGTTATTAGAATATTCCATGCTCATCTTCTTGTGTAGCAGTATTTGTGCGAAATTTTTATTGAGATCGTTCGACTTTTACATATTTCAATGCTTTTAGAGAAACGAAATTTTTAGCCAAGCACACATCAAATTATTCTATTCAATTTTGTTTCAATATTCATTTGTATCCATGTTAAGTAAGTGTGAAGAATTGAGCTTAATTTGGAATCCTTGACATCGGGACTTACAGTAATGAGATCTAAGTAAGGATACTCAACAACACCTACTGATCCACTCTCACCCATATCCCACACCCAGATTAACATTTTGAAATTAGTTTATTTACCTTTTAAGAATGAACTAGATGGCATCTAAACTCAGTTCAGAGTGTGAGAAGAGTGCGAAGGGTGTCAAATTTCGGTTTTGCACTTTTGATATTGCCCAGATGGCAAATATTCGTATCATGTATCGAATTGATGGAAATGTACTATTATTGTAGAAAGTTACTGTTGAATTTACATCTGATTTCGTTCTGATTATTATGGAAAAACATCCTTCTTAATTCAATATGTTTACACTGCAGAATCGCTGAGAAACTACGTTGTACTTTATGAAATGTTTTGTTTAAATACGATAAATATCGATATTTAGTGTTCTTTTGTAATAAATTTTGCCTATTGTATGCATTCAAATTATTGGGATTGTATTTGTTTATATCAATATTAACTGTTCATTATCATCTAGAGATTGTGAACTTCTGTTCTGTTTTAACGAATGCATACGTAGTATACATTAGATGTATTCTTTTGTGGAAATTATATCAACACTAGATGTCAGATCAGTTCTCCGTTAATTGAAGCAGCAGCATTGTTGATAAGTTAACTGACTTAAATAAAAGTGCAGTACAAACAAAGTCATAAAGTAAAACTTGTTAATATTTTCCACTGTCGCTTCTTCTTGCATAACCATAGCAAATGGTATTGCTAATAATTCCCATAGTTCGGCTAATCCACAAAAAAGATGTCAGCATCTATCTTTTGATGGATTATCATTAGTGTCAGCAATAATTAATCATTACTACGAACAGCGCCAGGTTTTTTTTTATTCTATCAACATAATGAAATTAAAATGCATTGATTATTTATAATCTTTGAATCTTACTTTCGGCAAACGAAAGATCATATACAAAATCGAGTAAAATTTGTATCATATAGAGATGTCAACGTCTCTAATCATATTTCAACGAGCATAAAACAGTGTACCGTTCTCAAAGTTATCGTATAAAAAATATGGACTTTAGGCTGGCTCGTTACTTTTGCATCAGATGTTATATTAAAAGCTATAGCTCAAAGACTTCAAGACTGATGTCTTCTCTATTTCCCTCTCAGATTAAATCGGCATTTCACCACCTGAATTTTGGCAATTTATCCTATTGCTGCTGGACTTTCCATGAGTAAAAGGATTTTGCAAAGTGTATTAGAAAATTGAGAATATTCTTGGGATATCATAGAGTTCGTTTTTTCGTGCATGTCGGTACCATTCCGTGGGTGTGGATACGATTGTGGGAATACGTATTGATTGACTCGATTGAAAATATGTTAACTATGCTTGCGTCCATAATTCGCCTGAGTGACATTCGATTATTTTTTAGAATTCTTCACACCGACATCACATTCAGGATTTTGCTACGATGTCATCTAGTTTTAGCTAGTGGCAACAGATCGGTCGTATGGACTAGAAGAAGAAGAAAACAACATGACATAATTGAAAAATTTTCGAGGAATTCTTCCTCATTTAATGCAAATAAACAAGGAAGGAATCGACCAGTTGATTTATTTGTTTATTTTTCTGATAATGTACATTGAAATCAATTCATCGACATTTGTAACTCGAAAATGCATATCCGGAGCATACATGGCGTTCAACTAAAAATGGAATGTATTTAAATGTTTGTTGAATGCCATAGAAATGATCACGATATATGTTGTTCTTCGATTGAACATATATTCTTAATAATTTTAAGTTTTTCCATGATGACAAAAGTTGAAACCATGGTTGAGCATCCATAAATGATTGCTTACGGTTGGCAGCTGAACAATCTAATTGTAAAGATTCAAGATTTGGGGTAAGTCGAGAAAGCAATTCCAAGTGTTCTAATCTTGCTCTGCAAATGTTTAAAGTTAATTTTGATAAATAAACTAATTCTTTGATAGGATTCCAGATTGTATTATGACCACCGTCGATACATGATAAATAAACATTTAAGTGCCGGAGATTAGGAGAATATCGAAGAACATGCGAATGAAAAAAAGAGAATGACAGACCGAATTTCGAATCAATATCCAGACATTCTAATTTGGATAATGTTTGTTTTTGACTATCATGATAACAAGGAGCAACGAAATCGATTTGACCATGTGATTGCGATATTTTAATTGTGGAATTGCCAGGATGAAATCAATGACGATTTCTTCACGTATATTTGTAGCATATTTGAATACTACTAATGAAAGAAGACATGAAAATTTGTCTGCGTTATCGAATTGTATCAACTGATAATCATAACATTTCAATGATTTCAATTGTTGTAAACAAACAGCTGATGAGAGAGTATCAATGTTGTTTCGATCATCTATCAACGTCCAATGTAGCAATAAATGATAATCACATAGTAGTTGATTGAAATATGGATTTAAATTAAAAAATGATGGAATCAAATCATTGGCATTTAAATATTCCAATACTGAAATGTGCAATTCACTACTCAAGTCTTCGAATACTGTTTTTTTTTGTCAATGCCATCGAACCAAAATAAGAAACGAAAATTCTAAGCTGAATAAAAGTAATGATTTTATTTCATGTCATAAATTTTCATACTGATTGTGCAATTTTATGCGTTGTATATGTTTTTCGTTTGATGTAAACGCCATTTCTTTTTCTCTTTTTCGAAAGGAAATCGCAACGCAAATGATTAGTTGTTGCTGTTGCTGTTACTATCGGTGCTCGTGATTCGCTTGATGAAAACAAAACTCACCCATCCCAAAGCAGTACCAGCAGGTGACGCTATTTATCGATTTGTTCAGAGAGATGAATACAGGGTGCTATCATTCGAACCTCGTTTGATTAAATCAATGCAAATCTGAAAAACTGGGGACGAAATATGAAATGATCGCAAATATTTTGATGAGAGGATATAGGAGAAAAGACAGAACAAGGTACAACTATAAACTTTTCAATTGATTAAAATGAAGTAAAAAGCTAAACGATCGGCGATCAACATACTAAAAGTAATACAACAGAATCTTTGCATGTTCTTCTTCAATCTGTTGGCACAGTCGTGTATGAAGACGTAGTCTTGTATATTGGGATACAAGGATATCGTGGAAGTTTGAGATAATACGCATCGTAATACAATGCTGTTTGACGCTGATTTTGTTCAAAATGGACCATGGGTGTGGATGAAGGTATTTTGGGCTCTGGTTGACTTTTGTTGAACATTTAAGTTGTATGTTTACAAATATTATCTATGATTTTTCTCTCTAGAGTAATCATTTCGAATAGAAACCCATGTAGTTGATCAATATTCGTAAAGGTATACTTACGATTAGAGTGTGACTGTGAATGTGAGTGCAGGTCTTTGATTTACTCTCACCCAAAGTCATACACACACATCCTATTTATATTTTAATTTCTTGAAATGTTAATCGATGTGAATTACAGTCGAATTATTTCATTTGTATAGATATTAAAACTAATTAATAATTTCCCGAAAGTGCCGTATCTTTGAATATATTTCCCAGAAAAAATACTGATTTCAAGCAAAGATTGTAATTATATATACAAAATCAATACAATAATCATTATATACTGAATGCACGTAGAAATAAATGGTTATTGTTTTGACAAAAACTAAGAAATGAGAGTCGGCATGTGAATGGGAATGAGGAGAAGACTTCCACCCACAGCCACAGCCACACGCATACACACACCCTTTTAGGTTATTAGAATAAGTGAGTAGACGTTCATCTTCAAGTTTAACTTCTTCATTTTCTATAACACTACTAACGATAATGAAAATAAAAGCTAGTATTATTAGTGATATAAATATTAAAAATAAAAGGTATAAAAAATGTATTAATAAAAAACAACTTATAGATGTTATGCTCATTTTCACGACAATAACTACTGACTACGTAGTACTTCTCACTGACCGTTTCTTGAATATTTATGTCCACAGAAAAACAGATGAATTTATCGAAAAATTTTTCAAAAAAAGAAGTATTTGATAATTCATCAAAATTCAAGGAAAAGCATAAAACGATTCATTAAAATAAAAAAAAAGAGGTTAGAAAGGTCTATCAAGAACAACGACAAAGGAATATCAATCCAGATGCTATTCGCAACACAAAATGTGTTTTTTTTTGTTGAACTGACAAGCAATTCATCTAACAAACTATTGAAACAATTCACCGATTTCTTGTCTATAATTACGATAGTAGTCTCAACGATCATTTTATTTCGTGCACTAACTTAGTATATTCAAATTAATCTATAGTCAAAGTAAAATACAAATATTGCAGAAAATCAAAAACCAAATTTTGATTTTACACATATTAATTCTCAGTATTTTCAAATATGTAACCTTCAATTGTTCATCTGTTTTGAATAATACAATTAAAGATTATGATAACACGAGGCTCGATCTAATGACTCGGTATTGGTTACAAAAAAGTTGCTAACCAATCAAGTCCTTCATAGATACCATCACCATTTGTAGCACATGTTGTTTGAATATGGCAATTACGATTACGCAATGAATGAAGACCTAGTTTGTCAGTTAAAGGCCATCCATGATGCACATTCACGTGAAAATTGCATGCCCCTTTCTTGCTCGACTATGTTCAGCTTCCAGAGTATTTAAAAAAAAAAGTTCATCTGTTCGAATATACTGTTTTGCATAGTCTACAGAGCTCTTAGGCTTGATGAGACTCATGTAGTTGAGTGCTTTTCGAAAAAGCACATTCAACCAGCTGTTAGATGATGCATGTATAGAATTGTATTTGTTGAAACATGTGATCTCATAGGCAACGAAGTTGGAGCAGCATAAATCAATCTATGGTTTTTTTGAAAAGCAGCGCCCGCAGTATAACGAAAGGTTTAATAAATTGTCTATTTGCCACGAAGAAAGTGAAAATCTGAACGCCTTCGGTGACAATTACAATCACGAATTCTAAGGCAAGCCTGCGCCTATTTTAATCAGTAGCACAAAGAGGGAATATACGGACCAAAAATATAGCCAGTCATTGTTTTCGATTAGTATGTTACAAAGCATTAGGAAATTCGCAATATGGCAATGACAGGTAGGTTAAGAAATCTCGTTGAAAATCTCTCCATACATAAGTTGCTAACTTAGCCGCGTTCTGCTTGTTGCATAACAAACAAAGACTGTCAAGCAGCGCATAACTCTTACAAGTTTGAAGTAGTTATATTGCTTGTCGAAAAGTGACCAAGGTTTGGTACACATTTTAGTTCATCTATCCGAATCTCTAGTGTGAAGGCTCTATGTGTCATGAACTTATAAAAGAACAGTTTTAACCATACTTTTAAGTCAATATGGGTCAGAGAACTTTGAAAGGTTACGTGATGATTATAGCCAGAACACACTTTCTGGGATCATCCAAGATAGTGTAACATCGTAAATCTGCCACTGTTGTGAGTAATTCCTAGGAAAAACTGAAGAATTGTAACAGTCAAACCACTACCCCTTTTAGTGTTCTGTCGTCACTACTTCATAATCTTTTTTGAACCTTCCCTAAATTAACTTTGCTTTACCATCTAATTTATATTGTTTTCTTTTTGGTATTAAACGGCTGATATACGTGATTTAAAATTCACGGAAAATACTTTAAAAATATGTACAAGGCATAATAAGTGTCCGAACTGGAGATATTCGAGACCAGAATCCGAGTCTAAATCACATTCTTAACTCTGACACTTTTCAAGTGAATTTTTTCATACATCATAAATCAGTTAGACGGCATAGATAAAAATAAAATATTTCCATATTAAATCTTTATAAACACCCAAACCACAACCATGTACACACCTGCATAAAAATAGATAGTTTCGTCACGATGAATATCAAAATACATCTTTCCATGCCATCTATATTTCCAACAAAAGTGCAGTTACTCAATAAACGTTAATTCAGATGGTTTACTCTCCTTATGCCAATTTTTGATTACTATTTTAATTAATTTGGTTTCGTCGGTCGTGAAAACATCGATTTCATCCGAAAAAAAGGCAATTTTTATATGTTACGGCATGTTTCGTCAAATATTACTGCGATTATTTCTTGTGTTTTTATCTTTTGACTAGTGAATAATTTTCTAGCACCATGCATACTAAATAATCAAACTCGTAAAGCAAGCAAGAAAACTCGATGTGGCTGGTACAGTCGGATTCAGCGCGTTCACAATTCACAAGAAGTATCATTTCAACAAAGATCTCAAATTATTCTTAGCCTATATGTGTCTGATATTATAATACCTCCTTGTCCAAAAATGACTAGCTTTAGCTGATCCCCTTTTCTGAACGTCCTTTACGAGTTGCTCCGTATTTCAGCAGTCTTTATTGTCTCTTATGAGTCCTATGAAATTATATCACTAAAGAGAGAACTTTTTAAGATATTTTTGTTTACTTGCTTATTTGAAAAAAATGAGCTGCATAGCTCTTTGAAGTTCATCCTCTGCAAGAAATCACTGAAGTCCATCACGAGCTTTACTAATACGTTCACGATCCTTAATATCAACAACAAAAATAAGTCATGGAGTGTTTGAAATATAATGCCGTCATAATGGACGAATTTTTTTCTAAATCAAAAAAGAATAGTAAAATTAGTATTTTTATATTCTACTGTTTCAACGTTAAAACCTAGTGATAAAAAGAGGATGCTTCTTTCATTATAATAAGCGCAAGCTACTGACCAATAGTTTCAATAGTTGCCACAACTACTCCTAATTAAAGTTTATAAAGAAGTGTTGTCCTACCTAAAAACAAAAACAAGTTCAAAAATGTTTTTTTCTTTAAATAAAACAAACCAACAAGATCAAAATCAAGCCTAGAACTCATTTCTTTTTCAACAAATAATTGTAGCAACGTATATGAAATTTTTAACTTTCTTTCTTTTTCCATTTCATAATCAATCTAAAATACGTACGAATAAAAGAAATCCTGAATGATTAGCTCAAAATTTTAAAAAATCAAGAAGATAATGGTTCACTATAAAAAAAAATATTTTATTCAACCGTTCGCTTTTGCAAACCATAACCTATAGGATTGGGGTTTGGGTGTGGATATGGGTGTAAGTTTCGATATGTGTCTTCTTTACACGCAACACCAACATTCACACCCTGATTTGCAATATTTTTACATCAACTTTGATCCGTAATTACCTTACCGCCAAATCGCATCACTTAAAATATGTATGAACGTACTCATCAATGCAGGTTATTTTGATGAGGGCTGACAGCCTTCTGCAATGAGAAATGTCTATGTGAAGGATGAACGAATCAAGTACAAAAAGGTGAAAACTATTCTTTTTCTTGTAGTTTTTTATTCCATATTTGCTTTTTTTCTTTTTCTTCCTCCTCTTTTTTTCGTTTTTCTCTATTCACGGTATTTCATTTTGCTTCTCAATATGTGTATCATAAACATTGCAAGTGCTTTACCCACGTGGTTGTTGTTATTATCCATTACATCGTAAAAAGTAGGCAATTTTGTTTTTCTCTGATTCTTGCCTCTGACAAGCTGATGTAAATTATTTGAATCGTCATGAAATGAAGTCTGCTGCTTGTCAACTACTGAATTGTTGTTGAACTCGTTTTATTAGTGCTGAATTTTTCATTATTATGTCATAGGCGTTGCAAAACTGCTAGGATCAAAAAAAGTATTTAAAACAAATCAGGTAATGGGTTTTTAGTATTGAATAATCTACAAAATAATTTACAAGAAATGTTTGCCGTGAATTTGAGTATCCGTATAATTCTTCTATTCGCCTATTCAACCAATCACACTCATACTCACACACTCACACCCTTCTAATTGAACTAAATTGCATTTTACAGTGAATAAAAAATTTAGAATTGTGAAAAACTAGCGTTATAAAATGACACCCGAATATATTAAGTAAACTTCTTAAGCTCCTCGAAAGATATTGTTTTTTGAAGTTATACCTATTTTGTGGAACTCACATATATTTTCGAAGAAAATAGTGAGTGTAAGTTTTAAGGTCAAGGTTTCGTGCTCCCCCCCCCCCGCACCCTTTATAGACAGGCCTCCATTACAGACACCCCTCATTACAGACCGTAGCAACTTCGCCAAAAAAAGAAAAAAAATTTGTTCGAAATAAAGAGATAAAGACGACAGCATTTTGTGATAATTGATTATCTTTGAAAAGAACTATTATCTTTTGGAGATTTTAAATATTGGGTATTTTGTAATTAGTATAATGAAATCAAAGAAGATATGTGAGTTCCACATTTCAGCCCCAAAGGGGCTGCGCTACCAAGCTTTTTTAAATACTATCACATGTCAGATGTCAACAACAATATTTAAGATACGTATCTGACAATTATGATGACAGTAAATCTAAGGATAATATTTCGAGTCATTGTTGTTCCAGACATAGCCGAGTGTATTGAAAACCCCAAGTTAATTTCTCAGCATAAAACTCTGCATTGAAATATATTTCAATATTAACAACTCAAGAATACGTCGATTTAAAATATTTTGCCCATCGTTCCTTACTGATAGATAGTTGCTGTAATCCGTTAGGTTTTTTTTCGTAGCAGTATCCGATCCATCTCAAATCGAAGGCAAAGTGTTGAAGTATATGAAAAATCATCTCCGATCGTCGATATGATGTTTGATGAACGAACCGTTGGGTTCTCATAATGAGTTATTTCTGTCAGACTTCGACTTTATTGTTTGGTCATAATTAATTAAAGGTTAAACATCAGTTTTAGAACAACCTTTCAAAAACAAAAAAAATTTAAGCACTGTTAGAACCGATCCTTTTTGTCTTTTGATAGAGATATACATCATTGTATAAAGTATATAATCGGTTTTTAAAGCGTTTCGCACTACAGATTCTATCCATACGGTTTCTATTTTAATGTCTGTATACATATGTTCGATATGATTCATAAATAGCAAACATATTTCCTTGCTAATCTATAGATGTTTTTTTCACACATAATACGAGATAATCATTTTTTCCTTTTTTCACACACCTTTTCTAACAATAAAAATAATTTGATGCTTTCATTAAAGTGTTTTTCCAAAGAAAAGTCCACTTTTGACTCTTGCATTCTAGATGACTGAACACTGTACTGGTTTTAATGCGCATCAATTCAAGTCAAACATATGTCGTGACTGCTTTCAAGATAAGCAACATCATGAGAATGGTGTAACTTCAAATGAACATACTTCATATGATATTCAAACACCTACCTATCATGAAGCAACTGAAAATAATGACCAATACAAACAGAATCAGACAGCTACGAATTCTCAGCCAATAGCTATTCAAACTTCTTCTCAAGCTAGGCTTTCACAGTGTAAGAACGGTATTTCATGTTATAGTACGGACAGTAGCCATTTTGAGCAATTTTTGCATCCGTCAAGCCACACAAACCACCAAAATTCGAATACGAGTTTGTTACAGGAGAAGACCAGTAATAAAATTGCTCGCAATTGTGCAAGTGAACAGGATATGATACCTTCGAGTGAATTATTACCTACAAAAATACTTCCACAATGTAAATACGGTTTGGCATGTTATCGAACAAACCCTGATCATTTTGAACTCTATTCACATCCACCTGACTATAAACGAAGAGAAAAATCCTGTGAGATAGGTAATGTTGGTATCCCAGTTATTAACAGTGGCAGTTCTTCTCAGATGAAATCTGCATTTAGTCCTGCTAGCGAACGCAAGCTTAAACTTGTAAAGAAGCTTGATGAACAGAAGAAATCCGAACTTCATTTCGTCAAATTGATAGAAAATAAGATACAAAGCTTGATTGGTCAGTTCGAATTAAAAGCGGAGGAAGTTGCAAAATTGCGTCAAGATCTAGATAAAATGGTTATGTATAACCAAAAATTAGAGACGGCGCTTAAAGTGGAAATAGATCAACGTGAACAACGCGAACTAGAACGAAAACGAATCTTGACTATTTCGAGACAGACACCATCTTATTGGGGCCCGAATGTATTTGAGGAACCTTATCGTGAAATAGAAATATCAGCTCAATCTGCAGAATATGATATTATCGAACAGTTGATGAATTCAACAATATCAAAACATGGCCATCAATACGGAACAGTTAATGGACGAGATCCAACGGAATTTTTGATAAATAGAATAATACAAATACAAAATAATGAATTATGGCATCTCTATTGCTTTAAAAAGGTGAGATTAGGTTCTATAAGATCTGAATGGGGGGGGGGGGGGGGGGGGGGGTGTGTTTTTTTTTTTTTTTTTTTTGTCTTGTTTTGGGGGGGGGGGGGGGGGGGGGGGTATGTGTATGTAATGTTCTCTTTCGTTGCTATGGTCTGTAANNNGGGAGGAGGTCTCTTTTTGTGAAGCCTGTCGAGTATTTCTTCAGAGCTGCTACTCAAACCGAAAATTAGATAAGAAAATGATACTGATTCAATCATTAAAAAAAATCTGTTATGTTCATTTTCGAAAAACAGAACTGAGATGGTAATGCACAGAGTGAAGTTTTTGATTTCATCATAATGCCACGTTAAACGAGTCCTAACCAACTGAAGAGTAAGGAAAAATTACGAGAGACGATCATACAAATCAGAAATTTTTACAGCTGTTGAAGTTTAGTCAACTGATGAAAGAGAATTGAAAAATTCTTGTGAATCTCAAGGGACCATCAAAACATGAGGATTCCTTCAATGACATAACAATTGAAACTATTTTTCTCTTGACAAGCGCATACATTGTTAATGTTAAGAAAATTTCAAGATGTAACATATTGACATAGGAAGTCTAGAAAAAAAATGCTTGTCTTTTTAATAAACTGTTATGAATAAGTGTTTGAGAAAATCAGTTATTTCAGTGCATCGATGATGAAGTGACATTCTTAGAATTTCCTAATTTTTTGAAATAATTATCTCAGTAATAGTTTGTTTATTCGCTTTGAAAAAATACACTTGTTATACTGCACAAAAGCTTTATAGTTCTCATATGTTTTATAATTTTTTAAGATAAAAATGATACTTGACTTAGCCTTAGTGACGACTCAAACCTCTGTGTGTTCAAGTATGGATAAGTCAATATTGATATTAAACTAATCTTTGTACTAACTACTCATCACTCTTCTTGGATTTGAATACATTCTTGAGTATCAAAGCGACTTTTTTTGGAGAGACTGCCTGCTTATAATATAAATCATCCAGAAATGTATTCTAATAAGTACTTCCGTTTGTGTTACAAGGATTTCCATGTTTTGAAATTAATTAATTTAGGATGATAGATGTTTTTCAATCGATCGATTTCTATCCATTCTCTACTTTAGGACATGATCATTCGTCAAAATAATAATAGACTAGCCGATTGTGGTAGTTCAATTTATTTGGAAACTGATCCAGTACTGACACCTTTGTTAGACACAAAAACGAACGAATATTGGCTTTTTCACGGCTGTAGTCGAAATAATTTATATCACTTATTACATAGCGGCTATGATCCCCGTGTTTCCAATTTGAATGGTTTGTTTGGAGGTGGTTTCTATTTGGCTGAGAATTCTTCAAAATCAAATAAATATATTCCTTGTCCTGGATGCGGTCAAAACTGTGTAGGTGGTTCTATGGGATGCAGTTGTGCAGATCAAGAAGATCTCGAGTTTTCAATGGTTTTGTACCGTGCTGCATTAGGTGATGTGCATATTGCCCTGAAGTATGATAGAAAGAAATACAGTCATGATCCTACTAAGCAACTTATTCGTCGTCCCCCTAAGAAAGCAAATGGTAAAGATTTGTATGATTCAGTGATGGGTGAATGTATGAAATATGGTGGTGACCGATTACAGCACCGTGAATTCATTCTATATGATTCAGGACAAGCATATCCCGAATATGTTATTTATTTTCGACGTTCAGCTACAAATCTACGTCGCCCAATAAACATAAAAAATTTGAAAAAGAAATGTCAAGAATTTCTTAGTTAATCTAATTTAAATAGACCCTTAATACAATCGACCTTTTACATTTTTATTTGAAAATAAATAGAGATCGTCATTATAGTCACGTTGAAAAATAAATAAAAATCTCCTGAAACGTTCTTTTTCTCTTGACGAATGTGACCATCTAACAGTCCTTTATAATGATGTAATTTGAACCCAATAATAACGCAAAATGAAGTGGGTAATCGATGAAACATATGCCATAAGAGTTTTGAATAAAACAAAATTTCTTTTATCGAACACAATACCTAGTTTCAATTAGAGACAATACTCTTAATGCTTTGACAACATATGAATTTTATATGAAGGATGTGGGTGTGGATATCTTTGTCCTCGTGTTCAGATCCAACTCCACATACACCACCCATCTTCAAACTCTGGGGTCTTAACCAGTTCTGAATGCCTCAATACTGATATAAATTTTAACCGGATTAGTGCATGCTTAGTTGAGACATCAAAGATATTTCTTAGTATATTAGTACAGCAATACTAGTAACAGCAACAATCGTATGTCTCTGCTGAGGAAGCCTGAAAAACCGAACCATTTTTGGATGTTTTATAACTCAGTGAGGTCTATTGTTTGAGCATTTGGTCAATCCAATAGCGATTGGACAGTTGTGAATGTTCTCTCGTCAACGAATGAGGGAATTTATTCAAGCGTCGGTATTTTTCAAATCGATAGATGACTATTTCGTGGGTTAGTTTATAAGATTAAGCTAAATTCTTTCCCAGGGTAAAAGGCAATGCCTTCACAATGTGTCTTAGCATATCGCTACATTTCTTGTGGTCCTCTAATGGCAACCAATTTTTCAGTCGACTATTAACAAAGTATTTTTATTATATTAATAATGAATTCATTTTTCAGTTCAAGTATTTTACGTGGTTTTTTTAGGAAAGTATACTATGTTGCAAGGAGCCCATTATTAATGACGACTCAAGAGAACATCTTGTAAAGAATCACTGTAAAACCAGAGCATTCTTTCAAAATTATGCATTAATATTTTTGAAAAATGTTATGACTTTCTGAAACGTCACTTAAAATTTTCTTCACACATTGTCTTAGGCAGAAGGCACATTTCAGATGAATTAAATTACTTCATAATATTCGTAAATAGAAATTCATCATGAAAAATTAATTTAGTACAAAAGAATTCAAAGAAGAATGAAGAATAGAGTGAAATGATCTTGTACTCGTTGTTATGGTTTCGCCTTCATACTTTCCTCTGATTTCTCAAAGAGATTGTATCTTTCAGCATAACGACAACACGGATTGTATAACGAATGAAATAGTTGATCAAGTCATGGTACAGTTATACATAAATATTAAATATTGTTAATAAACATTTTCAATTGTGCTTTGTTAAGGTTCTCATGCGTTTATTAACAAATATCTTACAATTTCAACTGAAAAAATAGAGCTTGGAAATCAACAAGAACCGGGCACTATTGAATTATTGACAAAAACGCTGTATGCCACTGGCTTGATTATTGTATGAAAGATCGGTATCATTTCTAAAATATTTCAAATAATATTTGTATATATCTGTTGATTCTGAATGTCCAACAAGTGTAAAATTTTTTGCAACAACATTCTTTTTAATAGCGCATTGAATTAATGATTTAAATATGTTCATTGCCTTAACAGTTGTATAATTACCCGCAATACCAATACCTGTTAGAAAAAAAAAACAATATGACTTGAAATCTCGAAATGCTGACTGAGAAAACACTACAAAATCTCAGCAATAGAGCCTTTATATATTCATAAGTATCAAAATTCATCTAAGATTGTAATTACTTCTAACAAGGTTATGACAAGCTCAACATTGAATTGTTCTAGAGAGTTAACAAAAAGAAACTTTACTCACCCAATGATCTAGAATTATAACCTTTACAATGCGCACCAATATATTCCCATCCTCTACCCATATAAATTTGTTGTCTGTCATGATTATCATTACATATGATAAAACTATAACCAATATCATACCATCCTAATGTATCGATTTGATAATGTTGAAGTTCTTTAATTCTCTGAATACAACCTTGTTGATTCATAATTGAATTCGAACCTTCTATTCGTCTTACTACAATATATGTAACCGGGAATATTTTTAAATGGTCCCGATCTATATACGGACGTGCATTCCAGCTAGATCGATTTAATATGTTGGGACAACCTATAAGAAGTTGAAACTTACAGAAATGAGGTGTTTGAAATTCGGTGCTATGATGTTAATGGATCTGTCCTAGCTGCAGAATCCAAATCGGTCCCAGTTATAAAATAAACGTTTATTACAAATGGTGCTGCAAAAAGTTTGTATTAGCAAAATATATTTTGAAACTGTTGTCTTCTAAGGGAAGTCGTGAATGCTGCTGTCGCGATGAGTAGTGCTAATAATCGTGTGACATGGATAATATGAAATTACAGTCAATGGCAATATGTGCTAACAAGGAAAGAACGAATTTCGATTAATTTGCTTGCAATTCAAAACAAGTATTTTGTAGAAGTTTCGAAATTTTAGGTTGTCATAGGCTCTTCCCTGGGAAGCTTTTTCTGGTCTCACTTTTACCTAGTGGTAATAGATAGTCGTCATCAGCATTATTTCCTTGTGTAGACATTTTAATGTTTGTAGTAGTGTTTTTTTTAACAACGAAATAAAAAATGAATGTTGAACTTAAAGCCAAAAGAGAAACTAATAGCAAAAATCCACTAATGCTATTAAGAGAATATTTTCTTTGTTGCAATTTTTGATTTTCTTTGGGGTCTGTTATACTAATATCAGATAATAAAAATGGTTCTCTTTCCGATATTTCAATATCTAAAAATTTAATAAATAGACTTCAAAGAATAATTTTTTTTTTGGATACATGTGAATAAAAGTCTCTTACGTTCTGGTTCATTATTATTATTATTATTTAAATCTTCACATTCTTCTAATTCAATTTCAATTGAAATTGTGTTTGTTGAATCAAGATCATTTCGTATAATATTTATTACTTTAAAAACACTAAATGGAAGAATTAGAATTTCTTGTTCATCCGGTCTTATCGATAAACTTTCAATATTAATAGCTGTTGAATTTTGCTTTATTAAATATTTACATAAACATGAATATTGTAAAGGACGATGACTTTGATGAGTATGTCTCATTTGAGATTGTTGACCTACACCAGCAAACATTTCAGCTACTGTACGAGCAAGAGATGTTGATAAAAATGAATAATTTAATATATGTTGATTTACTTGATACTGATCTAAATCATGTTCTGTTATTGTCATACCGCGATAACATACACCTTGAAATCGATATTGAGGTAAATTCGGGTGATAAATTAAAAGCGTTACAATATGACTAAGGCAATTTACAAGACGATAATGATCTGAAAAATATTTTGTTTGATCGAAATTATCTAATATATAAAGAGCTAAATGCTTATTTAATTCTTCAAAAAAGCATGTTGTTGATGTATAAGCTTTTATGAAATATGTTAAATAATCTTGCTTTTCTATGGCTTCTTTAAAACATTCTCGAATTATTTCGATTTGCTTGCGAATATTTTGATGTTCCAAATTTTCAGTATTATTACATTGATTTATCAAATATTCATCTAAATAATAATCAATCACTTCAACTAATAATTTTGATATTAAATGTTGGTTGTCATAGTTTTTATATAAATCAATCATACGACGAAATTCACGTCGCTTATCAAGGAGATCATCACCTATCATGGACCATTCAATATAATTATAATCATTATTTGAACAAAATTGTTTTTTTTCTAAAAGTAATTGTTTTATATCATCTGTACTAGCTTCTTCATAAGGTGTTAACTTATGTGGTAAGTTTCTTATTGAACGTAAAGCTCCATATTGTAATAAAATGCGTGCTACTTCTAGATGTCCATAATAGCACGCAACATGCAAACATGTTGAACCGATTGAAGTGTGATTTTTATTTATGATATTTCTGTTATTGATAGTTTGTAACATATTTCGAACTTGTTCTATTTCGTTTTCTTTACATAAATTATACAATAAATTAATAGTAGTTGAATCATTGCCGCTATTATTTGATGAATATCGTGATAACATGATGATGAAAATAAAGAATTGAATTGCGGATAAATACGAGGATATTTTTAACGTATTTTATAAACTAAATAGTAAGAATATTAACAATGTTGAGAGAGAAATTCGTCGATAAGTGTATTAAAATTTTCATGTTAAATATCAAACGATTAATTATTAGCAACAACGCAAAAAGAAAACAGATTTTCATTACCTTCTACGGATATCCTTTGACATTCAACTTTGTTCAAAAAATAAAGGATCGATAGTGAAAGACATTGAAATCATAACATTTTTCTCCCTAGTTTACATACTTTTAATTTTCTTCCGTTTTTAAAACGCAGAACAGAGATACACACAATCGCGATGCATAATCGCAATACGCATCATTCACTTACCATAATGATGCTTCCTTTTTACGATGTTTTAATATGCAAAACGTTTATTGAAGTGTGCCTCATTCGTGATTAGTATATTCAAACATATCAATCACTTCTAATCCCGTACATGCCTATCGAGAGAAAGAAATCTAATAAATTTTCATACTAAATAAAGTCATAGAAAAAACGCTTGTTAGCAGTCTCAGTGAAGCTAAAAAGTCCAACACACATGGCTTCCTTAGCTTCACTATACTAATAAAAAATACAGAAAGCGTAAATTGCTGCCCTAGTTTTTATTTCCCTTGTTGCTATTCGCTTGTTACTTTTCTTCTTCGTATTTCGTTTTGTTTAATTTAATGTTGTTATGACTAATTTAAGCTATCTTTGATTAACAAAGAACTGTCATTCGATTCTCTATTGAACTCTATCGATTCATCTTTTTTACTTATTGTGTTAGCAAAATTGCACTTTGTTTTTCGATTCTATTTTTTGGTAAGATCAACACACAATATCGAAGAACCTATGTATGTCAGATCTGAACGAAAATATGCTTCCTATAATGCCTGGCAAAATGTACTTTATAGTACTACAGAGTATCACACTGCAAAAAACTAAAACACTTGCTGCCCTCATTTTTCAAACGAACCGAAAGTTCTGTAAAAAAAATAAAAACCTCAGTTTTTGTTTCTATTAGAGAATAGTTGCACTCCTACTCTGACTCCTGATGTTTAACTGAATTGAATCGTTCAATTGCTTCCGGATTTACAGTTCCTTTAACTTTTAGATTTCTGTCATTTTTTGCCTTTCAATTGTTTTGAATTTTCGAATTTTGAATGGATTCTGAAATCCAGAATTAATTAAAAAGATCCAAAATCGCTCAGTTTAGAACTAAGTAAATCAGTACTCGATGAACGATACTTGTTATGTTAGGGTCCTACTATTCTTATCGAATCTAATTTATGATCAAAATATCAGTTCGATTGATGGCTCATATTTCGAAGCCTTCTCTTGTTAATGATTTGCTAGATAATCCGAATGAACATAATGAAATGTTGATTATTTATTGCTTGAATAAGTAGCGAAAAAGAAAGCCTAAACTATATATAAAAAGAAGATTGAACGTAGATCATAATAGAAAATAAAATTGATATTATTTCTCTGCTTGTTTATGAATAAATACCTTGTAATGTTTAATGTACAGTATGCTATTCACAAATATCTATACATAGTTGATATTAAACAAAATCTAAGCTGAAATATGTTCTCTCCGGAGGAACATCATTTTCATAACCCTTGAATTTTAAATTGAACTGTGATGTTAAAGATATTAATGAAGATTTAACAGCAGCTTCAGTTCAACCTGAACGATCTAAATGAAATGCTTCATCTATTAAAGTAAATTAATATGTAGTAAATCGTTTTAATGGTTGAAATGTCCAGTTGATAATTTGTTTATTACTAACAACACTGTTTTCTTTTAAAAAATACCAAGCTCTCGATCATATCTGTGTAAATACTTTCGTTGTTCGTGGTATTTGAACATCGATAAATAGTGAGTACAAAATTCTCTTAGAATTTCTTGTATTGAATTCTCTTGTCATTACTTGGTAATAAGTGTCGACCACGTTTTTACACATAAACTGTCATCATAAACAGCTTTTGTCAAATTTTGTTGTCTTGCATATGAACGTCGAGAAGTTATTTAAATTAAATTGATACAATTTTTTTCTTGTTCAAACTATATGTCGGCTCATTCTGTTTTTAACAGGATGTATAATTTAAATAAAAAAATAAACTTACATTTATTGTTGAAGAAGCAAATCGATGTGTTTCACTAGAATTTCATCTATTGTTCGAACAAAATATTTTAAGTGATAATGACAAATAATTATTTATGAAATCAAATAAACCAACAATTAAATCTTTTTTCTTACTCAATACAGATCTAAAAAATAATGAAAGAAATAAACTTTATCAAATGAGTCATTTTCAAATGTTCTTTTTATTGTTCACACATAATTTTCATAAAAATAAATTCTTTTCTGTAGTAAAATAGCTAAAACTTATAAATACTTTACATAAAAACTTCATTTAAATTAGATACAATGAAACCTACATGATCATTTCTATCACAATCAACCTTCACTAGTGACGAAACTGTACCATCACAACATGATGTTCTCTAAATTATTCATTTTGCTTCTAAATAAAAAATAAACAAGACTCTGTCATCAACCATCCTTTGTTTTTTTTCATCGATATTTAAAGCAAGTATTTCTATTTGATGTCCATCATAATACTTCATTTTATTTGAATCATTATTTAAATGAATTATCACTAGTTTGAAATCTCTAAAAAGACCATATACAAACAATTAAAATAATAAGCAGGATTTGTAACTGAATCATCACGAACAAATAAATGAACATAAGGTTCATTTCGATGTGTTTCTACAAGTAAATGATATTTCTTAACTAATGAAATTTAAACGAATTGACGTGAACAGCCATACAATAAAATTGATAGAAAAACAGCGAATATTATAAACTTAACATGTTTTTCTTTCAAAGATCTGAATATCATGATCTTGACCACATATTACAAAATGACTAGAAACAATGTCAATTAGATATCTTTGAGATATCAATACAAAAAGAGGAATAAAGCGAACCTTTCATTTTCTGTATAACAAACATCGATCAATAGATAACATTGGAATTATTTAAACTTGAATTGAAGAAATTACTGATAAATAGAGATATAAACATCTGGTGTAGATGTATCTTCAGACAAGGTCGACATCCACAGCCGACCATTAACTCATATTTTTGTTTTCATAAGAAAAAGGTCCTGGCAAAAATTTACTCAACTCTAAAGAGTTATGTACCTCTGATTTAATTGTCTTGAGAAATTCAGTAATGATACAAGATCGTTAATATCTGAAGCAATAGTAACTCATTTTTTTATTAGTATTTCATATGATATTTATTAATTGCATCTTTTATATAAAAAAAAAATTATTTTTCATAATGAAAAGTTTGTGTTTTCAAATTTATTCATCAAATCGATGAAGTTACAGAAAACTTGTAATTCACTGATATTGTAATTTTTTTTTGGGTCATTGGATTAAAAATACTTTCAACATTTAGCACTTTTTTTATCTATTACTAATTTTAATTGTAGATATTCTATTATCTATTTTCTTTCTAATCAACGTCAATTCTCTCCCAAACTGTGTCAAAAGTAAATTGAAAAACATATACATCAAAGTTAAAATGCATGATACATATCTATTAAACATTTTGTTTGTAATTTTTAGATCCATTAGGTAATGACCATAAGCAATCATGACCTGATTTACAATTATCAACTTACAGAATATGACGTACTATTTGTAAATCTCGCAATAACTTACTGAATGGGTCATTTCTATTGTACTATAAATTATCTTTATTATTTTTGAATCATTTACATTCTATACATGATTGATTCACTGACAATAGTTCTTTTTTGCCAATATTTACTGGTATAAATTCACATACAGATTTGTTTCCTAAGCTATATCATGTCACATCATGCACACCATAAGCGATTCTTAATTTCTTAGTATTTGAAAAGAGAATTTGAGTGATATCTCAACAATAATTTAGAAGTACATGTGTTTAAAAGATGAATTTTCTATTGTCGTCCAATCAAAATTTTAGATAATTCTAGAAAAAAATCATTTAGAAGATGTTAAAATCTCAGCATAGAGGCCTCCAATAAGGCTAACAATTTGGTTCTATACCTAAAACAGGATGCTCTACAGGATGGAGTGGTCTTCGTGCAAATCCAAGAGTCAGACTGAGCGTCTCTAGGATGGTGTATGCAGAACGACTGTTATACTAAGTCATAATAAACATGAATGTTTATTAATTCCATAAAAAAATTGTAAATAATGAGTGTAGAGAAAATCAATTGAATTGGATCTGACGCTGACTAGTTAAAAGTAAAACTTATATTTCAAGTAAACAGAAAATCTCGTTGGACTATTTGTAAAAAATAAAATTGCTTGTTTGACTAAACCTTTGAACAGAAATCATCGAGCCATAAAATACTGAGGGAACAAAATCCGGTTATTTTAGTTATATTTTATATCGATTTATTGACATGAGTGATTTGCAGCTAATCGTGAACAATATAATTATATATATATATACATATCATTTTTCTCTCTGGAATGTTAGATACGTAAAGGTCTGTGTAAATGCGTGCATTTCTTCTATTTTGAAATAAAAAGGAAAAGAGAAAGCAAACATCTGATAATGACTAATATTTTTCACTTTCTTCAGTTGTCAAGCAAAAAAATACTTCGTGAAGAATAAATTCATTCGGCATATACTATTGACATTATTGACCAAAGAAAGAAGAAGAAAAAGAAATTTTGTATACACTAGTCTACTACGTCTGTCATCATACACTTCCGATGAAAAAGCATGGTAGAAACATTGAAAATAAAAAGACATAGACGTAATCTAGGTTTAAAAGAAAAATATGTTTAACCGTATAAAAAACTACCCGAAGAGAAAAAACCACATTAATTGATGAGTATAAAAGGCAAGTTATTTAGAATCAGAGCATGCTTTCCAACTATTGTACAGTTTCGATTCGATACTTGTTCAATATTTTCTTATACAAGGAGTAAGGTAAGATATGAAGTCATTGCCGGAAACTTAGATTTTCTTCATCTATCTTTCATTTTTCAAGACATGGACACTCATATCAAACAACTTATTAAAATAAAAAATTATATTGAACAAGCTTCTATGTGTGATGAAAAAGGACTGGCTCGCCTACATTATATGATTGCTATTGAATTCGTTCAAGAACTTTGGATGGATTTGAACAGCTACATACTAAAACTTGAAAGCAGAGGGGAACAACCTGAAGAAATATTACGTATTTGACTCTTGTCGTCGGACATAAAAGCGAACATTCTTTATTTTTTAATCTAAATATCATAAGATTAAATATATAATTGAGAAAAAAAAAAGAATCTTTCGTATTTACATGTGCTAATACTTAGTAAATGATGGCATATATTATTTAATATAATGGGACTTATTTTTGTCAGAGAAATTATTTGACATTCGATGAGGAATAACTTTCAAAAGATAGATGTTTCGTTTTGCATTTGAAGGAAAGAAACACGTGGTAAATAGCATGTACCTTTTTTTGCTATACAGAACTGATTTTTTTTCTTCTCTGTGTGAAGAAAATATCCTTTATCGATTGCTAATATTGTATGGAATAATTACAATTACGAAGTCATATTTTGATTTTCTTCTATGTATTTAGTATATTTGCAATTGCAGTGTCAAACGAAGTTATTCAAGAAGAAGGAGTTGTATAGTTATTAGCCAAAGATGAGGTAAAAAAAAAAGAAATTCGTTTATAACAAGTGGTAACGACTCTGCTTTGTCAGAGAGTATGAGCAAAAAGCATAAAAGGTGCCAAATTTGATTTCTAACTACTTGTTCAGTGTTAATTTTATACAATTTATCATGTAACTATGTATATCTATATGATCATGCAAGTGATGAAGAGCACAAAAAAAGCACAGAATGAACAATGAGAGTAGCACGAAAAAATTGACATTTCAGACGATACAACGGACATAAAAGTTGATGCATTTCAATTTCATTGATTACAGCGAACATCGTAATCATGTAAATTGAAGGAAAGTGAGTTTTAATCAGAATCATGAAATCAAATTGATAAAAATGACCGCGTGAATCAATGGAATTGTAATACATTAATTTTGTATATCCATTCTATTATTCTAATGTAGTTTTCTTTATTTTTTCAAGTTTCTAAGCAGAATTGAGAACATATGGATGGTTAAGTTAATTCTATAACGCAGCTAGCTTCAATTAATGTATATATTTTTCACTAAACACACATATTTGATTTTCTCAGTAATTTTTTTATATTGTTACCTAAGTCAATTTTTTTCATATTATTTTGCGAAGTTTAAGATGCAAAAATATTACGTTAAAGTATGTCATATATTTGATAGTGAAACAGATGAAAAAGAAAAAGAAAAAATTATTTTGTACTCCGTTCTCTTTTACGCCTGCCGTTATGTTGCATTATGCTTTACATTGAGAATGAAAAAAACCTCAAACGAAGGTGGACGTAAACATGATTGTAAGACTCACACATAAATATAGTGAGTAATCACGATAAGCAACACACTGAGAAATGAGGACAACTGCATGACCATGTTTGCCAATCAAAAACGTATTTATGTTGAGTAAAAGTATAGTTTCTAATTTGTCAACTGCTTCGATTCAATATATAGATGCTTATATTGATCGTCTGTCTCAAATTAAAAGTAATATTCAACAAGTTCACCTATGTGATGAAAAAAAGACTTACTTGTCTTCATTATAAAAGAGCTATTGCATTATTACAAGAACTTTCATTGAGTCTCAATAACATTGTTTTGACTCTCGTCAGTAATGGAGAAAAATTAAATGAGGTATTACTTCTTTGACATTTAGTGTAGTAAATTAAAAGTAACATTATTGATCGAAAATCTGTGACAACTTGAAAATTACAAATCCTCATTAAATTAAAGTAAAGTCAACTGAATTATATAAAGCACGATTCTTTGTTCATCATCTGATTCGACATTGTGTCCTGATAACCCCTTTACATATGAAACTCTTTTTCCAACTATTACTCGATTGAATGAATAAATGGAAAGGGTACTCAACAAATGATCAAAATTAAGGATTATCAGTTTTATTATTTATTATTTTACAAAACAAAACTCCAATAACACTTGTCTATATATTAATTAATGATTTCATTCCTGAAATTTTTTTTGCTGAATCGAATTCTTGAATTTTTAACCTTGGAGTATCCTTTCCCATAAAGAGACAACAATTTTCTACTACTAATTTGAGTGTACCATAGTCAACATGATAAAGCTGTTCTTGCTGAGCACGAATATTCTATTTTTATCAAAGCTTGGTCGAATAACAAAACAGGATGTGGATATAGTTCTTCTATTTATCTATATCGACACGGACACCCACACCCCACATTTCACACTCATATGAATCAACTTGACCTCAATGGATCAACTGTTCTACATGTTGTCACTTTCTTTGGTCAAGCTGAAATAGCTCATCTTCTGTTGCACGAGTACGCAGTCATCTGATATCGAAAGAACAGGCATGGACTATCTACATTTTAAGAAGCTTTCACACATCAGGTTCGACAGCTTTTTCAGCACCCCAAGAACGATCGAGTTTGTTCGCATAGCTATGTTTATGTTCTGTTCGACCTACGCAATACTGAAGATGATGAAGAGGAAACAATAGCAACAAAACTAAGCGGTGCTTTAGTAGATGGACACACTAGCAACATGGACTCGAATATGAGTTAGGTGAATTTCAGTAGAACTGTAGTCACAAATTCTGTATATCAATCGATTATGAAGACGATTTTCACAGTGTTCTTTTTCAGCGATAATGCATAAAAAGATGATGAAAAGAAATCTGAGAACATTTGCCGATGAAAGCATCTCAACTACTCATCTGGAGTACCGAAAAGCTCAAGAACTTCTATCACAATTTACCATGAGCAAGAAGCTCGAAACACTTCACTGCTTGTATTCTCTCGAAACATCTTTTTTCAAAAATCTTGATCGAAGTAATAATAACATTTTTTTTCTAATTCTATGGCGGCTGAAATCACTGCAGAATTGTGCATTTTAGGAATTATCATTTCGTGGTTTGACGATGATAAATTGTGATCTAGAAGTATATCGATGGACATTACGTCGCAAATGCAGTCTTATCAGACCATGTACCTTTTGTACGTCATCACTTGAAGAACAGGTCCCTCGGCGATTCATGAAAGCATCAATCGCGATCGACAAAAAAAGGGTTCTCATGGTCATGGATTTTTCCGAACCGTGTGACACAGCGATTGCATTATAAGCATAAACAGACGAGTTAGGATGTATCTCCAGTTTTAGGGATGAAAAATAAGTCTTAATCCTACTTACGACAATTTTCAAGGTAACCTACATCGAACTGTTGAACCACTTGTTTACTATCTACATGGAAAATATGAAAGAGTTACCGTACGTATTAAAAGCAGCAAAGAAAGAATTTGTTCTAGAATGAGAGTATAACAAGGGGTAAAAAGCGAGACTTCAGTACATGAAGTACAATGAAGTACAGTGAAGTACTTCAAAAGTACTGAAGTCTCGCTTTTCCCCCTTGCTTCTCCCTCACCCAAATAATGTGTACTTTAGGGTGAGAGTATGAGTATACCTTGTTTTTATATACCATACTCAATAAATAAAAGAAAAAATAATTATGTTTTAAAAAGAATCCCCTACAAGGTGTGGAAATCTTATACATATAAAATATGTTCTGAAAGATTAATGTTTACATTCAAAAAATAGCATTGAGAAGATTACTTAATTGTGACAGAACGTCAGTAGGGAAATGTTTTGCGCATATCTTGTACCTTGCTCTGAGAAATGACGGTATTGAACAACAGCTATTATAGATATCTCAAATAATACTTATGCCTTTCGATGTCAAGATCCATAATATACCAATATGTTTTTAACATGACAGTGTGTATGCGTAGAGAATGAAAAAATTACATTCTAGTTGGCGATTCTGTTAATATGTTTATTTCAAGATAAGAAATGTGATGACACTATGTTCTAATATAAAGTGAAGGCATATTATCAAATAAAGTAAATTTTCTTAGATTTGTTACTTTCTCATAAATATATCTTGTCTCATATATCTATTAAATGTTGAATTGTTTTTATTATTATTATTCTCGTTTGTGAAAACATTCTATAAAATGTCTAACATGTCCAATAATTATCAAATATTAATATTAGAAAAGTGCGAATAATATGATAATTAAAGTTGAATTCTTATTAAAGAAATTGATTTAATATTTTATTCAATTTATGTAAATTATTTGATTATTTACTTTCATTGGATTCATGATCACATTCTCGAAATAAATGTCTTTAATTTTTCTGAAGAAAGAACATAAACACGAAATATAGATGATTATCAATCTTAGAACAGCTTTTCACTTGTAAATCTTCATTTTCGAGATGGAAGGCAGACGGTTGAATTATGAGTTGAAATTTGAATCCAAAAAACTATATTATTATTAACTATAGGATAGATTTTATTTAAGAATCTTAACGTTAGGTTCAAAAACAAACTATAGAGCTATGAGTTCAAATCTAAATTTAATAATTACATAATTACTCAGTTTAGAATAGTTCTTTTGCATTATTATCCTAACTTTGCTTATGAAAAAACGAACTTTTTTTAATAACTTGACCGAACAAAGACTTGAAATGAGATTGAACCATCTTGAATTGAATAATTTTAGTCTATTTTTTTGATTATGAGATCATCTTGCATTTAGTTGGCTTTTTGACGTTCATCGCGTGTTATTAGAGTATTTTACTCCCATCCGTGTCTTTAATGCTTCTCTATCCTCATCATTTTCTTCAACCTTTTACTCAAACTAATTCTGTTATTACAGCATAGTAGTAGATGATCATACATATCAACAGTACGATCAATCGTCGTTTCAAAACTTATAAAAGTACATAATCATTTAGTTCATTGAATATTTATCATCATAGATGTCTAATATTGAAAGTAGCCTTAGTAAATGTTTATGAGTGGCAAGTGTACAATTTATTTTCCCGGAGTATCTTGCTAAGATCAATATACAGAAAATTTCTCATCTAATATTGCACCCCTTGAAAGAGCGAAAGTCTTTCTTTCAAAACAAAAACCAAATAATCATTCCGACATAGATTTTCACTTTCATTTTGAAGGTTGCATTTTGACGAGACTCATCATCATTATATGTCTTCTCTCCATGATCAAGCTTCTTTTTCGAACGGAACTCTATTGATT
This sequence comes from Rotaria sp. Silwood2, assembly GCA_905329745.1. Taxonomy (NCBI): domain Eukaryota; kingdom Metazoa; phylum Rotifera; class Eurotatoria; order Philodinida; family Philodinidae; genus Rotaria; species Rotaria sp. Silwood2. The sequence continues at coordinate 99,623 of CAJNSZ010000180.1, forward strand.
CATCGCACTTTTAGTTGTTTCGTTCGCATGATTAATTTTCTCTCTATTCATCTCTCTTCTTTCATCTTTCTTATTAAAAATAAACAATGTTTTCTATTCATACTTCAGCAGTGGTTCATAAACGTTTCTTCCTCTTCAGCGCAACACGCCTAATTCTACACAACACAAGGCAGTAGTAATTTCTCTACACAAAAATGGTAAAAAAACATATGTACTCTTGCGGTTGCTAGTTTTGTAAACGAAAACCACTATTCACAATGAAATAGAGAGCAAAAAATTGTGTCCCACTCAGTTAAACATAAACTGACGTCAGAGATCTATATTTGCATTCAATCGCTATCATAGGATAGTTCGAAAGAAAGTACCCAAACGAGCAGTTTATACTTATTCTCGTATGTTGAAATATAAACGAAGACCTTCTTCAAGATTCATATTCAACGTATCAAACTAGATTCTTTTGTGAGATGTAATATTACTTAGAATAGAAAACAGATAAGAAAGGTTTAAGTTCACTGTTGTTGAACTNGCCCCACCCACACCCTATTCATAGAAAATTAATTGGATATAGAATTGAAATAAATGGACAAAAATATAATCAATTGGATATGGATCAATATCAATGTATATTGACTGAATGTCATGCAGGTGAAGAATATAATATACAACTAGGTATGTACCAGTTCCAGTCCTGACTGGTGAACTGGGTACTCAATCATTTGATCTTTATTCCATTAACCGAATAGTACTTTCATCTTTTCTAATATATTGTAATGAACTGATTCTCAGGCTGTTAAAATACTGATATGAGCTAAAACATTTGAGTCAATTGACTATTCTTTTATTTCTACGTGCCAATCGTTATATAACGTAGAATATTATAAATAAATTTGATTTATATCTTCATTAAATTTTTGTGAGGGATTCATTCAGACACAATTTTCGCTTATTATCATCTTGTTAACTATTTTCTTCGCTATAAACAATTATTCTAGATGATGGATTTCTATTCTCATTTGTTCCAGAGAGAAATGTTTCCTGTAAGATCAATACCTAAATTAAAAAGCAAAAAAGCTGGACTCATTTTAATAAAAATCAAACGAATATGATTGACTTCATGCACATCATGGAAACTTGTAATCGATCAAAATAATTATTAATTTAGAAATTTTAATCATGAATGATTCTGTTTCGTATTGATGAATTTCAAATGCTATCCATATTTTACTAATAAATCGTAGAAGAATGTTCAGAATTTCTTATATAAATTCGAGATGAAAAGCATTTTGGGTCAGAAAAAATTTGGTAAATGATTATCAGTTGTTAAAAACATCAGTTATCGCTCCTTTCGTTTCGCTGTATTGAAAAATACTCTCTTCGTGGGATTATAGCTACCAATAACAAGTCTATTTAATATTATCTTCATAACCTGTGACAAATATAATGAAATTTCAATTATTTGAGAACTTCAGAACAATTGAATATACTTCTTTTAACTAGATTTTATGCTATTTTGAATGCATAATTGAAGAGAGAGAGAGAGAAACGTCTATCGACAAAATGACAAATATATCATATATATATATATATGATATGAAGGGGTGTCAAAAAGTTCTGAGAATTAGTAATATTTCTTCAATAAGAAGCACATTATATTTATTTGTCTACATCAAATGTTAGAAGACATCATAACAATGTTCGACAACAAGCTCAATTTACTATTGAATAATCCTTTTGTATTCATCGATATGTGTCAAAGTGATGACTCAGTTATTATTTAGTTATACTTGTCGATTCAGCACTGAAAATTTGACGATTGTTTTGAAACGGACAGTGCAATGATGTGACATAATGACAGGCGTTGAAAGACAGATTAGATATCGCAGTATTAGGTACAGACAAGAGAGAAATCCTAGCCTGTAAAAGGAGAAAACATTCTACTTGTCGTAAGAAGATGACAACATGTGAAAAAAACAATGTTCAAGAAGCATTAATTAAGAAATTTTCAATAAAGACTATAATGAGGCATCGATGGTATCAAATCCATCATGGTATTGCAAAATGTATATAAAAAATAATTATTGTTATTAAATTTCTCAAAGAGAGAATTTAAAGATATAATGTATATAACACATTCCACTGATCTCTCACTTCGTCTAAGCTTCTGTTTTTCAACTATTTTAAAGTATAGATTAAAGTATCTACTTAGATGCAATAAATTTCACTAAGCAACAGCCGAGCAATCAGTTGGACACATATCGATGAATACAAAAAGATTATTCAAAAGTAAATCGAGCTGGCTATCGAACATTGTAATGATGTCTTCTAACTTTTACGGTAGACAAATAAATATAATGTACTTCTTATTGAAGAAAATTATACTAGTAGTTCTTGGAACTTTTTGATCGTCCTACGTATATATTAATGGTGCTTTATTATTATATTGAAAAAATCAATTTTCTCAATAATGAAACAATATTTTTCATAAAGCTTTCTTAATTTTTTTTTTCTAACGATGTGACGGTGAAAATTAAAAGCAAATATTGAGGATGTCAGAACTTGATGCTTTTGGCGCGTGTCACTTTTTTTATAGACTTATCTGTTTTGTTAATCTAATTTTCTTGCGTTTTGCTATAAAAACATTGTTCGAATATGTGAATAAGAAAATTTTTAAAGGTAACTCGACGATATCTATCCAACCACGAGAAAAAAAACGTCAAAGAAAAATGCTGCTCGGATTTCGGACTGCCGATATCTTACGAAATTGGCTAAACTTGCTATCGAAATTGAATCATGAAAAATACGCGACAATAAACCCAAAAGTATGTTACAGAACGTTTAATATTGACTTTTATTAATAAAAAAAAAAACACTCTTAAGAACATATATTGGAATCTGTTACAACTAAATCTTTATTTTTCAATACTCGATCAAATTTTATATGTATCTTTATAGTTAATCTTATAAAGAACTTAGTTGTTTCTTTCAAATAAACTTGAACTTTTAAATATGATTTTATAATTTATTTCTTATTTAAAAAATATGCATATTAGTAATAAGAAATTCTATTAAAAAAGCAGAGAAAAATGTTTTCAAATCTATTCAATAATTTGATGCATCCCAGGAAAAACCAGGTGCTTCTTGTACGAATCCAACAATGCCATATTGTTTAACAGCGTATGTAATTATAGCTGGACCACTTCGTTCATAATTTTCAACACGAAAAACAAACAATGCTCGAATGTCACGTTTAGCTAAGAGTGCAGCATAAGTATGTCCATTAACTACCTTGATAGTACCAGCGAATTTGTTGTCTCTACCAACCGTATTTTCATAATTGAAAGCTTTTGATGCTGTAACATTTTCCAATGATACATCACCTAAATCAGTTAACATACCGAAATCGTCACCAGCTAACATGACATCAAAAGTATTGTCAGAACCACAAGCTCCATTATACAAAAGGTCGGGCATATTTCTTGATACACCATAATCAGTCAGGAAAAGAGCACAACCTTCATAACTTAATGAACCTCGTTGACAGCTATATGGATAGTTAAATGATACCTTCTTGATAACATGTAACTCAGGAAGAGTAGCTGCTGCAACAACAGCTATATAAATGAATAATGAAAGAAATGTCAAACTATTCATATTTTCTATTGATGATTTGACTGAAGTGACTACTGTAATAGTCGTTCGACTTTTTATACATATTCTATTGCTTGTGATATTGTCCACCTGGTATTTTTCTTGAGTCAAATTTGTTTTGGTGTCATATATTTTTATTTTTTGATAATTCAGTAAGTAAATATGATGATATCAATAACTCGGCAATTATCTTATCTCACACTGTTAATTTCAAGGATTAATATCATCAATGACTAAAATTGCATCTCAAATCACCAAAAATTTACATTAGCATTTACAACTAATCTGCTAAATGATACATTTGTGCACAGAATGTGATCGAAAAAGAAAGAACGAAGGTTTCAATGTATCTATTGAAAAAACTCAATACGAGTCGGCAACATCTGATAATAGGAGTTTATCGGATCTGACTATATCTCGCAATGTATAACCTGTCAAATCGCGTCTTTTCCAACGTTTTAAAGAATTAAAAAAAATATTTTCAGCAAAAATGTCTTCTGTCATGATATTGCAATTGAAATTAAATTATTAGTAGAAAAAAAAAGATCTGTTTGATCCAATAAGATCAACAGTAGATCAGACTAATAGCACATATGTTTGTATCATTTTGGATCGCTAAAACGACACGAATACCATTGAACTCAGAATAATCATAGATATACATATATGATGAAAAGATTTTTATTTAGATTTGTTTCAAATGGAGAAATCTAATAGTAATTGAATAGAATATAATTAAAATGTGTTGTTATTGTTAATTTACATATCTATCAATGGATGATATATATGAATAATCTATGCAATGATGTTACTGAATAATATGAGCATGAATACCGTTATAATCGATCGTTTATGATTGTGCTAGTCACTCTAGGTACTATTATAATGAAAAATCAACACGATGCTATTGTATCTTGTGAGATCCTTCGTCTATCCGATAGTTTTTACCTTTCGAATTCAAGATCAGACAGCTTTCTATCGGAAACAATAGGATTATTTACAGTACACTTGAAGACTTAAGGTTTTTGGAGTTTGAGATTCCTCGTTCTAGAAATTTTTACATTACTCACTATTATCCGTTCCTAAGTATATATGAAACTTTAGTTTTTCATTATTTGCATTTGTTGTCATATGCATATCATTCAGGTGTTTATTAAACTCAGATATGTATATTCGAACAAGTCTAAATATGAAAAAGTGATATAGAAATCTGAAATTGTTTTACTGTCATAGATCACTCTTCCTACTTAATATTTTTTATTTAGAAAATAGATATCCAGCTTAGAGTAAACATCAAATTTTAAAGACAGTTTATATTATAGCTTAATTTAATTTTTACATTATAATATAGAGTTTGAGATCTTTTTCAAATAGATTTTCAAGTATGGTCATCACTGGAACGAGAAACGTATTTTTTTATCATTTTTTTTACTTTTTATCTAACAATAATATTCAATACAAATCTTGTAACATTAACTGCTAATATCTAAAAACAGTAATAACCAATACCCATGTATCAGATCAGTGTGAATTCAATTTACAATTTATCTGATTAATAATAACAAATTAATAGATCACAATGAAATGAATAAATTCGTATGCATTGTATCCAAAAACATGAGCTTAATGCACAAATGTATGTGCTCTGTTGATATATGTATATATAGACTTGAAGTCTTTAACACTATGTTATGTAAGAATTAAGTGTTTGAAATCAATGTTTGAGCATTAGTAATAAATTAGTAACACTAGTACATCGATGTTTGTTACGGTATTATAGTTTCTATTCGATATTGCTGTTGAATAAATAGGAAAGAAAGGATGTCATCGTTGCTGATGATGACCATACATAAAAAATCAATTTTAAAGAAAAGTAAAAAAAAAACAAATTTAATGCAATAAAGTACAAATTAAACTCAAGTATCGGGTGTCCCAAAAATAATCTTAAAAAAAGGAATAGAATGATTCCACCATAGTTTCACTAAATAAGTTCATTTTTTTTCTAATGATAGAGAAGAGTTCCCAGTTTTTATCGTCGCTTTAGACTATTATCTATTTAAATGAGAAAAAATTGCTAATTTCTGGAGAAGATAAACGATAGATTTTAGGCTTCTCTAATATTGTTTATATTTTTATGATGTTGAAATTTCTCAGCCTGTAAAAAAATATTTTGCAATCTTTGAGTTTTTGCAAATCTATCTAGCTTCTCCAAGGCTTCACAGGACTCTCTGAAATGCTCCCGTATAGAAGACTTCCGGAAAAAAATTTCGATTACAGTTGGGTATGGGTGTTCGTTCTTTACTTTGCAGATTGTAGAGTTTTTCACGGTGCATCTTTCGATATATTTTGTCTTTTTTTTTAATGAAGTGTGTTAGGTGATGAAAAAATGAAATGAGAAACGCGACCATTTATTATGCCACGTTCGTTATAATTTAGTCAACACTTTTCCCAGTACAATCTGTTTCAAATGAAGAACAATTTTAATATATACGAATTGCAGTTATCGAAAACCATGAATCTTTTAATTTATTTTGAAGATTTGTGCCATATTTTGACGTTTACTTCACAAGAGTCATCATCAGACATGAAGTTGAATGAACAACCTGCCCTGAAAACTTCTTTACCCTTTATTATTTTTATTTTTATCATTTATTATGATAATTTTCTTCAACGTCAAAAACTGTTACTGTTCATTTTTGACCAAATTCAATAGCATAGTTATATACAACAATCAATATTATGTTAATTCTCATATTATTTGTTTCCTTTATTTAACATTATGTTTTTATTTGAAATAATTCCTTAACATATAATAAGTAACTTTAGCATTCATTTTTTTTGCAGTTATTATACTTATGCCATTCAAAAAGTTCTGAGAAATTTAAAAATCTATTCATGAAGAAGACATTCCATTGATCTCTCTACAGTAAATGTTCGATACAAAGTTTCCATTCGTTCAACCCACTATTGAGACATATTTTCATATTTAGCAACATACATTAAGTTGAGCTCCTTGATTATTACGCTAGTTAAATTGTTGTATTTGGATATGTAGATACGTATATAGTTTACTACCTCCGTCAAGTTAACTATTTACAATATCTTTTACTTGTTGTTGATATTGCTACGATGATACTTCGTACAACTTGATAATAATGATTCACTTTTGTTTGACAACTTTTTGACTTATTGTTTAAAAATTTACCCTAATATAGGTATGACTAACAACTGCTGCAGAAGACACTACATAATAAGTAATGACCTAGCTGCCATAAAAAGAGTGGCAAACATCATTAGTTTTGATATCGTTACTTATGAATGACAAGTGTATGACTTTTTTCTTATGCTGTCTATGATTTTCATTATAGGTGGGATCGAGCATTGTGACAGTGAGTTCAAGTCTAATAGTCAGTGATCATATCATATAGAAATACTGCACCACGTTCAAATCTCTGTCAATTTTTCAAGACTTTATGAACAAGTGTGACTATAGCAATAACCGAGGAGTTCAATTCAATGCATGATGTTGAATATGAAAAGTTCTCTCAATAATGGGTTGAATGGATGAAACTTTGGATTGAACATTTGCTGTAGAGAGATCAATGAAATGCCTTGTTCATGAATAAATCTTTGAAGTTCTCAGAATTTTTTGGATGACTTAAGTAATAATTAGAGAAAAGCCATCATTATAAATAATGAAAAATAAAATTAATCAAGAACAACAAACTTTCATTGCAGTTTATTCTTTTAACCCCAGGTGTGATGATGACATTTGTGGAGCAAACGTCAAAATATGACACATCTTCAAAATAAATGAAATGATTTATTATTCTTGATAACCGCAATTTCTACATATAATAATACGGTATCCATATATATGGCAAGATCATACTCTTTAAATTAAAAAACAATTTTACTGTATTGAAAATAAAAACTCCTTTTTTTATTTCACCAAGATGACATTAAGTTAAATGTGCCGGATTCAACTGATCATGAATGCTGTTAAGAACAAGCAGTAAAAGTTTCTTATTCATATAATTCAAGTGCATCATGTTTAAATATTTTACTGTTTGACGATGAAACAATACGCACAATACATTCATTGTTCTGAAAGGATGACAACATTTACGAGACAACTACGACGATGAAGATACATAAAAATAATAGTCAGTATTTAAGCATTCTGTTCATTTTCGACTCTAGAAGGATGTTGCATTCGTCGGATCAAATGTAATCCAGCAGTGGTTTCTCCGACAGTGTTTAGCGGTCGCGTGGCAATGATTCGTGGATCATTGGGAGAAATTGTCCCAACCAAGCGTCTTGTCCATAGAATACGTCGAGTTACGAATAATCGAAGCTCATGTCGAAACGTTTTCGATACAATGATATTAGTGTAGAGAGCTGACGATGCCGTAATATATAAAAGAAATTGACCCCCGACGTAGTTGCAAAAATTCTGTATGTCAAGCTGTAGTGGAGTCTTCTTCCAGGTGAGTGTTATTGAACCATACAAACTGTTCATAGGTACTGGTATATTTGATATGCAATAAATCGTCACCTCAACTAGAAGCATTTTTAACAATTGATAATCGTACACTTTCATACGAGTAGGCACATGTTTACTGGTCGTGTTGTGAGCTAGCCGAGTATTATCTTTGGTAGTAGCAGTGTTTTGGACACGCTCGTGTGTTTGTCGAAGATTTCTAATAGTAAGCGTGCTAAAGAAAATCATAGTGAATGGAGGAAAAATTGATGAGAGGAATGCAGAATATCCAGTATAAAAGTATTGATATTCTATAGGCGAGGTGCATTTGCCATTTTCAATTGTTTTAAAAACAAGTACATGAATGGGTATAATCAGCCATATGATGATAATGATACCGATCACATAACGGGCAATACGTGGTTGACTGAATCTTCTTATTCGTGCATTGGGTGAACACATGGTAAAGCGATCGATACAAGCAAGTGAAATAATGAATCGAGCCATGCACAAAAACGATGACAGAATATATTGTTGTAACTTGCAGAAGGTTAAATTATATGTCGTTGGATCCTGGTAGAAAAAATTATAGATATTTGTTCCAAGACCCCAAGTTAAAAATAAAGTGTACGTAAAAGACGAAAAACTTAAGTACCAGCTGCAACTATTCGAACGTAGCGAATGTTGCAAAAAGACCAGACCGTTGAGAATATTACCTATACCTCCAACAATAAGGAAAATCGGCATCGAAATCTTGCTCATCATAGGTTGAACGATGCCAAACACTGCAACATAAGAATTTGTAGAATTAGACATCCTGTGTTTGACTTAGAGAATGAAAAATCATGTGCATACGGAGATCAAATTTATTACTTTGCTATATAGATAATTTTTCTTTTCATCAGCTCATGTTTTACACCCACCAACTTTAGTCAGAGAAAGACAATTATTTCCTTTTCTAGAAAACGCCTACTTAGTATATATCAAAAGTACTGTCATCTGCAGTTAAAACTCAGCAAGATACAGTTAATGAAATGTTTTTCTCAGAAAATCTTTGAAATAATAATCGTGCTGAGTTCTGGTCAAATCAAGTTGTGTCAAGGCACTTATTGAATGTATTTTTTTGAAACTATCTTTGATTAAGAGTAATCATCACTTTAGTTACAGCACTCGGTACATCGATTAGAAACTATTCTAATCGATTAAGCATATCAATTAGATAGAATACCTAAAGACTCTGTGATATTGGATCTGTAGAATTTGGTGGTACCTTTATCTTTTATTCTGTTTAATTAAGTTAAGGCATGTAATTAATAGATTCATAGACGCTTATGAAGAAACTGTTTTATCAAATAACTTTGATCTGTTCAACACAACAGAAAATGCCAGTTGTTTCTTGGTCGCTAGAGCACCCAAAAAGTCACAGTTAATAAACGAAACGTTATTCAATTTAGTACTCTTTAGACCAGTGTCCTTGAAATAGCATTCATAACATTCTATGTAGCTCAAGTTAGCTTCGAATAAATTAGCCGCTTCAAAGTTAACCTTGCTCATCCTAGGATGGCTCAAAATGACGCCGCGCATCTGTGCACCAGTAAAGTTATTTTCAAGAATGGTCGCCAAATCGAACGTCACATTGTTCAAAGTGGAAGTGAGAAACATGTACTTGCAGATGGCTACTTTTCTGCCGCTGATCCGTTCCATGTTTGACATATCAAAATCAATTTTTTTCAAAGTGCTGTCATCGATTCTACTATCAGTTAAAGTTGCATTCTGAAATTTGCTCGGTTCTATCATTCTTACAATTACATTATGGCATCTGCAAATGTGATATTGCTGATTTCGGCATCGATAAAAGTAGTCTTATGTATTCGTGCCGCTGAAAAGCTTGCTTGTTCGAAAATGCTCGTTCGAGAGTAATATGTATGATGGGATATTATATAAGAGTCAGTAAAGTCGGCAAAGTTGAGTTTAGCGTCGATAAAATGGACTCCTTCCAAAAACATTGCACGAAATGAAGCTTTATTCATTATGGTCCATTCGAATGCAGAGCACTGGAGTCGAGGCATTACGGTGACACCTTCCCTTCTGCTGAAATTGATGCCTGTCAAGTTTGCTGATTTGAGTGCGATGACTGGTCGTAGTGTTTCTGTAGTTGTAATCAAGTTTGTCTCGAAAAGTGACTCCATAAGAAAAGTGCATCGAGCTGAATTGAACTATTTCAGTGTGACTAATATTTTGAGATGATCGAGAAAACATGCCGATTCATTCTTTTTCAAAACCATACTATTGTTCAAGAGTATTTGAACGAGAAAGTTTAAGTATTCGACTAGAATATTTTCTTTTTGTTGATCATTAACCATTCTTTCATCGTTCGCTCTATTCTCGGCAACAATAACGAAATCCTTTTTCCAATTGACCGATTGGATGGACTGAACACTGTTGTTTTGTATGACCGTGTAAACGTCAATATCTAAGGGAATGAAGAAGGCAGAGATGAGTTGAGCCCATAAGAACAATGACGTTTCTCTTTTTGCTATCTTCATTCTCAAAGGCAGCTTGTTCAGCTACGTAATGACTTTGGTTTGAAGATGACTGAATAATCGTTGCTGAGAAAAAAAGAAAGAGAGAACACGATTTTCAAGAACAAATGTTTATTGATATTGTCAATATTCTAGTATAATTTGTTGTGTGAGTCAATAGTAGAATTTGTTAGGATTATAACATTTACTTCGGTTGCCACTAAGTAGAAATGACATGAATAAAATAACACACGTATTAGTATAACGTGATACAGCGAGAAAGCGTACTAAATTTTTAACTGTTTGTTGAAGCGTGGAATGGTATATGACTTTTGGAGCTACTACATAAAAGAAATACTTTTCTCTATTAGTTGGATTTACAAGTATTTTTCACCATGTCATGTTTTCTTGCCCTATGATTGTTGTGCGTATTCTTATCAATGAATGAGAACTAATATGTTACTTGTATCGTCACGACAATGAGAGATTGATATCATTACTTCAAGTTGAAGAATGTGGATGTGTGTTAACATGGTTTTTCTCTTTATTCACACGTTCATCCGCACCTACACACATTTGCATCCTGACACACTCGCCTCAGACACATTCACACCATTGTTTGCATTGTTGTCATTTGATTACAATAAGTGAGTGCAATATTGCTGTCGAACGAAGCGAGATATACCATAGAGGATGTGAATTTCTTCTTTGTTCGCACCCATATGTGCTAGCCACATCCACTCGAGCTAGGATGTGCGTGTGCGCGTGGGTATGATGGATGTATGTATATTTTTTTTCATCCACCCATACTCACACTGACTCTGCACCGATCAAACTGAAATTTTCAGGGATGATTACTATTAGCTTGTTGAGCATTTGGTGAAAGTTTCTCCGTCCTTTGTCTTTCATGTGATAACTGCGCTATCTCTCAGTTTTTCTATTTTGTTTGCTTGTTTTTCTAATTAAGGTGTTGTATTTAGTGGAATCAATGGTGAAGAAATGTTTTTCAACAAAAAAGGTTGAAAATAGTCCCGTCAACTGAGGAGATTATTGTGAAAAATACATCTTGATGTTATTAACGTTAATATGTCAAAAAACCAACTTTCTATGCCAAGTCGATAATTTGCTGAGTTTACAATTGTTGTCTACAAGATAGACGTCTCTATGTTTCAGATGAGCACTTTTTTGCTGTCTAGGTTTCAAATATTATTATGAAGTTGTGAGAAAAAATTCACTTCTCAGACGATCGTCTAAGACCAAAAGTTGTTTTAATTTCAGTTGATTCATATAATTCAGAGTTTTGTTGCATCAGTCAAGATGAACTACCTTACATACCTTTCTAGAAAAACATATGTGATAGATTTAAAGTTAGAAAATCGTTTAAATATTTTTTACACTGATTCATCATCAGTGCTATTTATATATACTATCATGAGTGTACAATATTCAAAAGAGAAACAGTAGATTTGGAACCTTCAAGAAATATGAACTGACTGCGTGAAATTTCATCAGATGTCTGAATGAAAGACTTAGATACTTCATGACACTCCTAAAGATATCAAAAAGACTTCGAAAAACTTTCTTGAAACTTTATAAAACTTCATGATCTATAAGGCCAATTAAATCTGCTATTTCTCTCTCGACAAAATATGTCATTTTGCGTTCTTATTCATAATTTCGAAAACCATGAAAATGAAGGTTTTTTCCTTGTGTTTTGCATATCCATTGACAACTCTGGTCTGTTTTCAACATTTTACTCGTCCTATTAACATTCAATAAAGCTGGTAGCGCATAATGAATGGTCAGTTTCTGCTTTTTATCTTTTGGTTTCTAAACAATCGCTTTAGAGCCTGATGTCAAGTTCAAACAGTAGAGAATTCGATCCTCTACAAAACCATGTACTTTATCATTCAAATAGGGCTTTCGTGTCAGTATAAATTTTAAAAGATTAACATCTATTCAATTTTCTACCTGTGATTTTCTATTTTTTCGTAGATATTAAGCGATTTATGTGAGCGTATGCTCCTCGAATCTAATGTTGAAATTAAAGTATTTCATAGCGAAGGACAGAAGTTTTTGTTCTACAACCTCACAAGTATGATACGGCTTTCTGTGCATATTTTAAAATTGTCCTGTAGGATATTATTTCTTATACAGTTCGATGCAGAATCCAAGTCTGAACAAAGTAATGTTAATGTTACATTAAGTGATTCAAATATTTGTACTATTTTGAACTTAATGAAGAGACTGGCATGCATATACCCAAGAAATGTCTTTCTTTCGATATTCCGATATTTTCTATTCTAAAATCTTTTGGTAAAGTATTTGTTCTCAACTTTAAAAACGATATCAAAAGATGCAGAGTTTTACGTAGAACGTCTTAACATATCTGAAAGTTCAACAGTTCTAGTTTTTGAAAACTCTTCATAATTTTTTTCGCTTTTTAAACATTCACGATTGAACAATTAAGTATGAATTGATCTTTTAAGATTTATGTAGGCAAAAAAAATCTATTTGTGAACGATAGTGTATCAGTTTTGCAGTGAACCAAATTCTCGGTTGAATAAGCATAGTACTGGATTTTAAAACGCTTGTTAACGATCTAAAGGATCTAAAATAAAAATTGACTATTCTTTATATGCCACTTGTTGCTAACTGTGGTTGTAGATAGATGTGGATGTTAGCATTCTTTCCACCCACACCCATTTATGTAAATAGAATGGTGGAGAAAAGAAGATGAAGATGCGACAACAATGTTAGAAATTAATTGACGTTAGATTAGCTGATCCAAGAAAAAAGTCGTCTCAGATTACTATGGAGCTGTGCATCATAAAATAGAGCGTGGCTACACGAAAGTTGGAAATGTTTTTACAAGATATTGGTCTTTTTTACTTCTTGATTAAAGAATAAACGTCACGAGAGCATGACTAATCAAGTAGACCAAGATTCATGTTCGCTTAGTTTTGAAAATAAACAAACTTCTGCCATTGTCTTTGAGGAGTTAGTCAAAAATAATGGATTCAATAATCACCTAAATTTCGATTAATTTTAGTTTTTCTCAGTGAAATTGAAGCAGTTTCTTTTTCTTCACTCGTTTTTCTGAAAAAATACTTCAATAAATGGTGACTTCTGCCATCCTCAGTCCTGGTCATGTTACAGTGACCTTTAAGAAGGAAACTGTTCCCGGCGAACTTGAGATTCCTTTTAAAAAAAAAATTGAAATAAACCCTACTTGACTGTGCAAACTAATTAAACCGTTACTCCTGAGTAGAAAGATAGGCAACCTTATCAAGGAGAAGCAATTGACATGCAGATTACATTCTACGTAAAATTAATCACCACTCTTCATTTGTTTCATTAATATTCGTCGCAAGCATTTTTGACATCTTCTCGTTGATGACACAACTGCTGAATGGGTAAAAATGTGAGGGCAGGCAAATACTTTCTTCACAGGTTTAATTATTTTAATTGTTTCTAATTAATGGCATGAATACTACAATCTGTTTAATAAAACTTCCAAAAAGAAGTGTTCGTTTTTCTCAGTCAATAGAGAAAATGTCTACATCCCACTACTTTCTTGCTCAAGAAGGTCATTTGCATAAGAAAAAAACAGAAATACCTACCATCCAAAAATTTATTTATGAATCTCTAATCGATTCCTCGGTCTCGATTACTTTTAGTCAAACTTTATAGGAAACTGTTACCTCCCAGTCTTATCCGAGACAGGAAAACCGCCCATGTTTATATGAACGCTCTTGAGAGTAAACGTGAACTGTACACCTCTAATAATAATTTAATATTGATTAGATAATTCGAACACAATCTATAAAATATTTACTTTTATTTAAGAAAATATTTTTTTTACTTTACTTTATTTACCTAAAGAAAAAGTAAAGTAAATGTGCCACTGCCACCCCCTAACAACCATTTCTATCTTCATAAGCAGTGGTAACAAAGAATTAACACAATTTTAATCATATTATATTATTACTCAAGAAGAAAAATCTATGAGGAATAGATTTTTTTTTTGAGCAGCTATGTAAAACAATTCAAATAAAACACCTCATCCAAATCCGCTATGACAAGCTCAAGTCAAAAAAGATTTATAGATTTATCAGCCATATTAATTTTTCACTCTGAGAAGAAATTCTAAGGCAAATGAATTTTTCTCAGTCGATATGTTAACTGTTGAAGTAAAGATCTTTGATCCGCTTCTACTATGACAAGCTAGAACCAACATCATTCAAGGAAATCCCAACTACATATATTAAGTTTTCAGCCAACGAAGGAATTATAAGGTAAACAGATTTTTTAAGTAGAAATGTAAATTATTCAGTTAGAAATCATTCATCCAGTTCTGAGTTGTTAAGAAAAACTCAAATGAAATATAGTTTATAGAGCCATAATTAGTAGATATATTTTTATACTTACATTTTCGTTCTATTTCTTTTTGCTGAAGTATTTGTTTGTTGTCAGTGAAACAATTTCTGCTTGAATTGAAGTATGCAATCAAGGAAAATTAATAGTAGATGTATATTTTTTTAATCTCGATCTTCATTTCTGTCTGAATGAGGACGTTTTCTCATCGATTGCTGCAACTATGCAGTGATACCAAGACCATCAGTAGTTATGAAAAAAAGTAGAAAAGTTACAAAAATGAAAAATTAATTTGAAGAAAAAAGATCCCAAAAATATTGTGGCAATTTCCCAGGCAAAAAATAAGTGAAAACGGGCACATGACTAGTGCGTAATCTTGTACTCTATCCGTCATCACTAGTTATCATGACGAGAAATGCTTGCAATCACGTTTGGACTAGTCTGTAAACAGACGAAGAAGAAAAACGGTACCCTAAAAGTGAATTCGAACATTCGATCCGACACTTTTCAATACTTGACGAGTGTTGTGACGCCAGGCCATAGCTTTTCAATAGACTGGCATTAATTTAAATAGGTTAAAGAGCAGAAAAATGCTCGAAGATAAGTGACATGATTAGTCTGAAATGTCTTCAGTGACAGTTAGGACTAGACTGAAACAAATTCTGTACCTGTCATGACCAATCCAGTTTTTAGAATGTTTCGTCATTGCAAATTCCGAGTATTATGAAATTTCTGAGAATCTCATTTATCTCAAACTAAGTTGTCTAATCAGTTCGTTTACACTGATCAACAATAAACAAATGGATGTAATGTTATAAAAACTTTTCAATATCTATATTGTTTGTTGATAATAGATGGTAAGTAATCAAAAGCATTTAGAACATCGACAAGATAATAGAATAGATATTGTGTTGTTAAGCATGTTTCATTAAAAAAAATTCAACATTACAGATATATGTATGACAAGAGCGCCTAATGGATTTTCTAAGTTTTACGATTGAGATCTGTAGAAGGCTTTTACTTAAAATTTCTCCCACGAACGAGTTTCAACTATTATGTTGAATTGTTTAACTACATAGTTATAGAATTATATTTCAAAATCGAAAAAAATTTTTAAGGAGAAGGTAGGCTGAATAAAGATAGAAAAAACTTTCGTGGTAAGCACGACTTATGAGTATCATATAAGTTTATCCCATAATATCATGTGAAAACACGTCTTTCCTTCGATATTTAATAATTTTAAAAAGACTCTAATATGCTAAGACTACAAAAATTGAAGTCAATGATGCATAACACATTTGTGATATCGCATTATAGTTGCATGTGCGTTACTGCCATACTTCATTCTTTAAAATCCAAAACACAATTGTACACATCTTGAAGGAATAAAGACTTCGTACTTTGGAGTACTAACATAAAAAAAGTGTACCAAAGTACAAGAAGATACAAAGTATAGTGTTTACTTCTTGACAAAAATTAGAAACTTTGAGTTTTAAAATTGATTGTATGTAAGAAATAAATTAAAAACCATTTATAAGTTTTTTGTATCATTATTTTATTTTATTTTAACTATATATTCGATTCGCTTAATTTAAGAATTAATTCAGATTACACAAATGTCGTTTTGCTTTAATTTGAAAACAAATCAATTCAATTAAGTATTAAATAAAACTACGATATTAAACAAACGAATTTGTTTTCAATTCAAATAATTGTTGATTTAATATTTTTTTTGTTAATATTTGCTTTTTCTAAACCATAACAATCCAAAGAATTTTTTTTTAATTTAAAAAATCTAAAATAGTTTCATTTAATCCTATATGCATAATTTTGTGGCAGAGTAAAATTTTTAATGCATACTCAAATTTAACAAAATTCTGATTAAAATTCTATTAAATGGTATCTGTGAATGTTTAGTGGCACATAGATGTAGGTTTCTCGATCGTATAGTTCAATTGTCGAATGGATGAGATAGTAACATATTTCGATTTAAAGTAACTCAGACTAATTCAGTGCATCTCATTACAGTACGTCATGTGAATCGTCCGTGATGGTCTTTCTTTTTTCAATATTAAATCATTTTCTAACGATTATCATGTAGACCCGACCTGTCTAGTCTTTGTTTCAAATCTAAACCTAATTTTATTAGCCTGAGAATCAGTATTGCACCCTGACTATTTTTCATAAATTTGTTTTATATTTTATCACAACTCAATTTTTCAGACTTGGAACTATCAGATATCGAAAATTTCTTTTTTAATGCCGTTCTATTACAAGTCGTTATAGTTCGATAGTACTAAGTGACCTAATTACAAATATTTCACTTTTTGTTTTCAAAAGTATTCAAATAATAATAAAGATCTGAAACACTTTTTTGAAAGTCTTAAAAATCAGTTTTTGACCTGAAAGTCCGTTAATATCCTCGTTAGGTTTGTAGAAAATAGATTCATTTGATGCAGAATTTCTTTTACTATCAGAATCTATAAGAGTATCTGAGACATTCAAATTGTATCCGGGATTCGTTTTTCGATCAAATTTCGACATCCGGCTCCACTCAGGAATATATTGAAAAGTGTATTTCATCAAAACAACTCTTCATATAACCAGACACTTCTACTTTGATCTTTAAATTGCAATTCAAAAGTTTCGAACTACGTTTATGCTATCTAAATGCTTTTTTGATGAAACTCATCTTTTCCTCCTACATCCATGAGATAGACTAGCGATTAAAATTTGACCGAAAACAAAGTCAGAGAAGCAATATGAAATTTATTTAAGTCAGCTCAACTTTTTGTACTGATTTTAAATATTACACTTTTTTGACGTCAAACGGAGTTCTTCTGCTCGAAAACTATCGAATATTACTTAAAAGAAACATAAATTGTTTCTCATGTGTCGCGGTTAGAACAAAAGTGCTTTACTAAACATTGAATTATATTTGATTAAAGAATCTTCTTGGTGCATTCATAGGAACTATAATTTCATAACGCTGGAAAAATTCATTATTAGGAACAATATGACCCCATCGGAGCGATATTTGGCATTTATCAATGAAAAAAAAATTGAATATCTAAGATATTCTTATAGATTTTGATAGAGTAAGAAACTCTACCTCACATGAATCTGTTTTCGATGAACCTAATTAGAATTCTAATGAACTTTCAGGTCAAAAGCTGGTATTTATTGCACATTTCTCAGTAACTTCTTGGTCAGAAGTTCTCAAGATTTTAAGAATGATATTATCGTAGTGAGCACTGCTAAAGTCGAATGCAGTCTAAAAAAATAGGTTTAAGTATCAAAGAAGGACCATTTGTATGTCAGCAATGCTCCGGTTTTTGTTGCACTGATTACGATATACCTTTCTTAAAATCTTTAGAACTTTAACAAAGATATTACTAATAAATGTGCAATAAAATGGTATAAATATAATAAAATAAGTATGATTAATAAACGAATAGAGAATTATGATCACTATGGCAGTAGAACTATCAACGAAATTAGATATTTTGAAGATAATTATGAGTTTGTTTCAACTCAGATTTCTATTAAACTAATGCTCAAGGACTTAAAAAATTGAAATTGTGTGATGACGTTTATATGACAAATCCTGAAAGCCTGACATTCTATGTGACGAAACTGACATAAAAAATTGATGTATTTAATAAAAGTCATGAATTTTTATTTTGAGTTCTTGAGTACGTTATGATTTTTTTTCTATTGATGAACTTGAATAGTTCTGGATAAAGCAATATATCGCACAAATACATGTATGTGTATTCTTTGTTTCTATTAGCGCCATTATCTATCATATAAATTTGAAAATTTTAAAGAAACGATTAAACCCACTCAAAAGAACTCTTTAATTCAGAAACAGAAAAACAGCAAGCAAAGATCTTTATAAAAATATTTATCCGATGATAATACTGCGTATATGTTTGTTTTTTTTCGACTCAAGTTCTTTGTGACACTATCAAGTGATCAGTCAGAGATAAAAAAAAAACACGAGAAAAAAGACAACTAGATAAATATTTATACAAACCATCTAATGATTTTTGATGGAAGGAAAATGTACAATCGAATATAAATAGACGAAAAAAAGAGACAATAAAAATAAAAGATCGTGACTGTTGTGTGTGCTTAAATGCATTATTTATCAAATTACAGCTTGAATACATGTTCTAATTTTTCTTAGAAACATAAACAACTAACATTTTTAGGCAGTCTCTAGAGAAAATCAACAACAAAAATAAGAAATGCGGCAAAAATTTGAGATGAGCACTGCAAAAACAATAAACAAGCATACAGTATTTGTTTTTACATATAACTTCTTGAAATGACTCGAAAATCAAATTTTTTCAGATTACACACACATCGCTGTGTTTGCCAATGTTTTAAAAGAGAATCTGATGACTAGTCGATAACATAAAATAATTTAACAGAATTGGAATCTCAGAGTAGCATTTTATCTACAACTTTTTCAACTTGTTCAAGAAATCTTTTTAAATAAATAAAACTTGGTCGAATTCATCTGAGTTTGTTCTTTTTGTTACACAACTATTTCTTTCTTTCGTAATATTCAAATGCATTCTGGTCTGCTAAAGTCAAAGTTTATCTTTAAAACAGCTGTTTTTAAGAGATTTTTTTTCGACTATGATATCGTAAAATGTTCCTCGAGATAGTAGCAGATCCTTGTGTCATATAACGACATTTTTACTCAAAGTACAAATTTCATTATTTTTTTAGCTTGCTGCTTGTGAAATAGCTCCTTTTTTCTAGAAAAAGGACATTAAAAAAATGCGTTCTCGGGTGTTTGAGAAAATCTCAATTTTTTAATAAAAAAAAAAAATCGCATTAGAAAACGGAGACAAACACGTTTATAAGGGAATCCAATTTTCAGTAAAAAAAAAAGTACGTTGAAAGAAAAGCTTTTAAGCGCGTTTGTAAAAAAATCATGTTTTTAGCAAAAGCGCGTCACTCCTGTAAAAAAAGCCGGTTATAAGAAAAGATTAAAAATCGATTATAATGGTACTATTATAGTCTGATTTTAATCATATTTTTAATCTTATTTTTTACATGATCTGAAAAACTCATTCAGACGAATGACAAAAAATGCGTTCAAGCGATGCTTTGGGATGGTGTTTTAAGTTGGAAAAATGAGTAGTAAATAACAAAGAACGCATTCAAGCACATCGCAAATATTTCAAAAAAAAAAGATGAATTTACATGCGTTGCAAACAAAGACGATGCATTTAAACACAAAGATATCATTTTTTTTCTAAAAGTTTGTTGAAACACTGTTTTGTACAAATTTTTTTTCATGAGTTTACTTCACCTTACTTTTCCTGTAAAGTAGAGATAAAATTGTTTCAGTTCGCTTTACTTTTTCACAGTAAAATAAAGATAAAATGTCAGCTTTAATGAAAAGTTCTAAATCATTTTTAGGATGCACCTCTTTCTTTTCTTGCAATTTGACAAAAATAAACAATATACAGTTCGAAAGAAGAGAAATAGGGAGTCGGCATTTTGTGTCATTACTTTTACATCGTATGTTTATATAAATATTTGCATAACTACTTAAATCTTCGTAGTTATTTAAAGAATTGCCTACAATTCATTTAACGTTTGTGATGTTTTTCCAGCAAGAAGTTGTGGTATTGAATACTAATATCTTGATGATATTGCTATTTAATATCTGAAGCTATTTGAATTTTGATAAGTGTTGAAATGGCTATGATGATATAAATAGTTGGTTGAATTCAATGGGAATCATAATATAGTTCACGTCAAAAGTTTAGTCCCATTTTTTTCCTTTCAGTCGTGTATTAAAACTATACAACGTTAATTTAATTCAATTATATTTTTGGATAGCGGAGATCGAGTACTATATATATATATACACCTGTTCCATTCGAAAAACTCTTCAAAATGAAATACAATAAGAAAAACAAAAAACATCAGAACTAAGAAAAAAATGACATGAAAAACTACAAAATGATATTGTTGTTATACGATGCTTCCATGGTCAATCAACCACGAAAAACAAAAAGTATTCAAAAAACTTTTCATTTTATCTGAATTTGTAGAGCTTTTTTTGTTGATCATTTTGGTAAAAAAAAACATTTTGAATTTCATTGAGAAATGACGGTATTAAAGTCAAAATATAAAATACTGTGAAATACCGGGTGTTCCAAAATGTTTGGAACATAGTTTGTTTAGCGAATAATTCTGCATAGACAAATGATAAAATCTTGTTTTTTCTTTAAAAAAATGCATCGTGAAGAGCTCTACAAAAACTGTAAGAATAAACCCTATTGACTTCTTTTGATGGTTTCTTCCATATTCACAATGAAAAGAAAATGCATGGTAGTGCTACTCCCCACCGTTTTTCACATAATAAAAATGTTTCGAAGACTTTTATGTGTTGCGTGTATCTCAGCTTAAGAAACAATAGCATCTTGCTTTTTTTCAAAAGATGCGCCGTCGAAAGCTCTATAAAAGACGCATAAACAAGTTTCTATTGCACAAAGAAAAGTCTTTCAAATATTTTTATTATCATTTTGTAGTTTTTTATGTCATTTTTTTGTTAGTATTGAGGTTTTTTTTTCTTATTTTATTTCATATTCAAGAGTTTTTCGAATTGAACAGGTGTATATATATAGTACTCGATCTCTGCTATTCAAACATATAATTGAATTAAATTAATGTTGTGTAGTTTTAATACACGACTGAAAGGAAAAAAATGGGGCCAGCTTTTTGACGCACACTTTATTATTAAAGTGCTGTATCTTGAATAGCAAATTGAGCGAGAAAAATGAATATTAAAAAAAAACCTTTAAAATAGCTACGGATTCATTTAAGTAGATTGCGTAATTATGAGATATCTCTTTTGATAAGATACGATGATAAATGAGTAGATGATGCATCTTTTAAGCTAGCAGAAAGATACTATACCGAGATAAAGAAATTTATTAATTTTATTTTTTTGCAGCTGAGCTCACCATGATTTTTCTCTAGAGAACGATAGAATGGATGGAGACACACTAAGTAATACGCCGTCATAAACGTAAAACGATACAACAGTTCACATCATCATAAATAGGAAATAAGTAATTTTCAAGCAAGTCTTTCTACATTCATTAATGTATGGATGTGGAAAAAAGATACAAATTACTTATATATGTGTGCGCATTGTTAGAAAAAAATAATGACAGCATTGTCACAATTATATTTCTAGCTTTTGTTTTTAGAAGTTGGTAACATTGAAAATGGCATCGAGTGTAGCACGGCAATGGGTAAGTGAACAGTGATGAATTTGCAATTGAATTCACAATGTTTTTCTGTCTAGATTTCGATACCAAGTGAATTGATTGGTTCGATTCCACGTACGAATGAATTACTTGAAGCTCGTCTTCGATATGAAAGTGATTTAATAACCATTGAAGATTTACGTAAAATAGAAAAAAAAGCAGTGGAGCAAACAGTTGTCGAATTAGATCAACTGACTGGATCGATGATTTTGACAGATGGTGAACAAACAAAACCTTCATTTCTGACTTATCCAATTTATGATCTCGTTTTTGAACGATATACATTTGATAAACAATGTTTTCAAATAACATTTAGTGACGGTATGTGAACAAATCGATGAATTAGAAAAGCAATCAATGTCCAATAGTCAGCAATGAAAAGGAGTTTTAGATTATTTTGCACGTAGAATTGAGTAGAGCATATGAACTTTCTTTATGTCAGGTGTAAAATATTAGTTTTTACTTTTTGTACTCGAAAAACTTACCGAAATGCTCTTGATTTTCATTTCGAATACGATCGCTTTGTACTTTCTTACATGAAAGTATCTTCATAGGTCATGTACGAACCCTACCACGTCTTATCAAAGCACCTTTCAAATATGCTACATATGCCTACAAATATTTGGAAGAAGCTAAACGGTTGACCAACAAACCGATCAAACAAGCTGTTATTACAGCATCGGCACTGTCCATGGTCTATTCACCGCATCTACTAAAATGTGGTAACATTGACAATTATTCACACGAGGAATTTCTCAAGGATTTAACGGATGAATGTGAAAGGGATATTCGACGGTGTCTCGGTATGCTGTGTTTGGTATACTATTCTTTTTACTAAATATGTTTTAGAATGTGGAGCACATGTTGTTCAACTTGATTTTACAGAAGCTCGATTATCATTAAAAGTTGATCCAAGTGGTCGATTACTCAAAGATTTTATTGCGATCAATAATCGAGTTCTAGAACGATTCAATGTGAATGAGCAGAAGAAAATTGGTGTACATGTTTGTCCCGGTGGTGATTTAGATTGTTGTGTGAGTCTTTTACTGATAAATCCCCCCCCCTCTCCCAAAAAAAGCCGAGATTCTCCTGCTGATCATTTTCAAGTGATACCTATGATAAAAATGAGCCAAATTTTTCAAGAAACTGAATATGAACAAATCAAAAATGGTTTGATATGTTTCGAAAGATGAGTCAAGTAACTAAATGCTTCATCTTTGTTTTGTTCTTTACAGCATTCATTCGATATTGATTATACTCTCATGCTGCCCGATTTATTTCGATTAAATTTAACCAATTTTTATCTTCAATTATCGTCTGAAAAAAATCGTATCAAAGTATTGAAATGTATTCAAAAGCATATGAAACCAAATCATCGTATTTTCATCGGCGTTATTGATCCCATTAATCCGGCAATTGAAACAGCTGAAATGGTTCGAGATCAAATATTAGAAGCAGCACAATTTATTCCCATCGAACAACTTGGTACGACTGATGATTGTGGCTACAGCCCGTTTGCCGATGACACATCCACATCGAGAGAAGTGTGTTATGAGAAAATCAAAGCAAGAATTCAAGGAACCAAGATGGCTGAACAAATCTTAAATGCACGATCATAAGCATTGTTGGCAATTTATTATCTATAGTCATGTATTACTGTTGTGTTGTTCGATTTCTTCACTTTTAGATAGCATAGTGTTTAGAATGTTGTAATCATATGTATCCTTATGTCTATACTCGAGCTTTATGGAATATTCTAATCGATGTTGTAATGATGGAATGTATGCATGAATGTGTCGGTGTGGGTGAAGGTGAATAGAATATCGTCATCCAATTATTTCATTGATGATGATTGGTGAGAATAAAGATAATGAAATTCATGTCAATGATTTCGGCCAGAAATGGCTGTATACGATAGCTTTCTGTTGTTGTTGAAGAAGATCTATTTATGAAAGAAAATACCAAAAGAAAAGAACGATGACAAGTATTTTAGTCGAAGTACACCGCAGTTTATTATAACTATTTAATCTACAAGAATCGAGATTTTCGAAAAAGAATAAGTCTATAAAAAAAAAACATTATGGTTTTTTAAGTTTGAGTTTGTACTTCATAACTTATACTGTTGAAATTTTCCATAGATTCTGAGGCACTTGATTGGATGAATAGATTCTTAGCATTTACAATAAAGAAAGATTCAACTATCAGGAGTCAAATCGTGAAACCGGCCATTGCAAAAGCAATACAGAGTTGTAATAAGTAATTGTTTCCGGTAGGTCGTTCGTATAGAACTAAAATAACTTTGTTTCTGTCATAAAAACATGAATAAGATTGCCCGATCTAAATACTACAACAAACGAAACAATGTTTTTATGATCAAAGAATATTACAAACTACTACCGTGCTTTGCTTGTGCTTGTTCTT
Source organism: Rotaria sp. Silwood2 (assembly GCA_905329745.1). NCBI lineage: Eukaryota > Metazoa > Rotifera > Eurotatoria > Philodinida > Philodinidae > Rotaria > Rotaria sp. Silwood2. The sequence continues at coordinate 124,381 of CAJNSZ010000180.1, forward strand.
ACTGTTATCAGTTATAAAGCTAATGATTATATTCAATCCATTTCAAATCTCACATGATACGTAAAACTTTTCATCGTAATATATTTGTGTAATGACTTTTTTCTTGTCGCTTCTGTGCATATTTTCCGGCGGAAATTGAACCCTTTATGATGAATGGAACTATGCTGAGATACATCAATCCATGAAATACAGCGCCATAATTTGTATTTTCATGACGTAAACGCGTTCACTGGCCATTCTACATCAAACAACTAAAACCATACTTGTTTATCTATGACTTGTTATTCGCATGTTGTGTTGCAAAGATAATGGGTGATTGCATAATTGTCTGATCATGTGTTTTTTTTTTCTTCATTTTCAGAAAGTGATGTCAATTTTGTCACATCTCAATGGATAACTATGACTATGGGACAGAATGCAAGAAAAATGAACTGTACACATTATTCATGTGTTACTATTATGCAGAGTTCAATGTACTTTTATACTATTAGTACATTTGTAATGTTTTGAATATGAATGAATGATTCTAAGAATGGTTCAATACATAGAATCTCTCAATTGCTAATACTTATTTAGACATTTAGGACAATATTCACATTTTACTAATAAATGGACTATGATCTATTTATCAAGTTATCGATTGATAATCACTAACAATAATATGATCATTAAGAAAACTCTGTCGTTATATTTATTTATCTATGGCAAATGTTAGAAAAAGTCAAGAGAACGGTGGATACCAAATATCACGATATTGGATATGAACAACGGAAAATAATCTAGTACATAGAAATATAAAGTGCTTTGTTCATCATGCATTAAGTGATAAAATAATAGAAAGAAACAATTTTTTTCTGATGTTTTTAATAGTAATAAGAGTGAACAACAGTGTAAAATATCTTTTCCCTAATATCACCGACTATTCAATCTAGAAAAGATATCGTTTAGAGTAAATATCTCTGAGAAATGGTTCTTATTGTTATAGTTCTTCGAGAAAATATCGTCCATTATGAAAATGTTCTCTTATTAAAGTCTGACAAAGGCTTGATAATAATGTTTATCATGTATTTTAATTTAATCTAATTTTTCATTCATAGTAAGAAAAACATTTCTCCATAGTTACTCTTACAATCTTATTTAGTTACTGTTGAATCTTCGAATGCTCAAGATGAGGTTGCATTCCATTAATTATATAATCTTTAAAACTGATCAGTTTTGATCGGTGTTTTTTTTCCCAATATTTAGAGCATTGAAGCTAGTCTATTTTTCTTGTTTTTATCAAAATTCCGACTCAAAATGTTGAGATCACGGGTTCCCATCGTACAATAAGAGTCTCAAATTATGCTGAATGAATTTATGATGACCGTGAACAGTTAGGCAAACATCATGCATTAAATTCCGTCTAAAATGAAGATTATTCATCTCGAAATTTTAAGTTCATTTTTTTCTGGACTACTTCTAATCGAATTGCAGAAACTCTCAGTTGCTACTAATTTCTGATTTACTATTTCGATATAAAAATATCACAAAAGATTTTATTCTATAGAAAAAGTTATATCAATCACTAGCAGCATACAACTATGAAAATATATCTAAATATTGAAAATCTAGTGTACCATCGTAGTTTTTGGTTCATTTATTATCGAAACTAATGTCTTTTGGTGAATTGAGGAACCTTCCAAGTTTTGAATTACTAGAGGAAAAATTTTGAAACAAGTTATATGTGTCATTTGAATTTATACAAATTTTGGAAAGAGTATGGATTGATTAGAACTGAATATTTACAGATATCTCGTTGAAAAAAATATTTCATTCACATATTTATATTATTTTAGATTGATTTTTCGAGTATAGCTCTCTCCATCGTAAAAGATCCCAAGTCTTCTATTGTATCTCATTCATTTCCATAATTTTAATTTAATATGTTTTTCAAAAAGTCCAAACAATGTTTAGAATTCAGAAAGTAGTTGTCAAAGTTTTAAAAATTAAGAAATAGCATTCATCATAGTCATTTTACACTTTTCATCGCAATAATTTTATAAGCTACATATAATTTGATGAAAATTTACTAATTTAAGTTCGAATTCTTTTGCGGAAATAAAATAATTGAGGAGAATCTTTTATTATAAAATGATCTTCTAATACAGAGGCTTTTCGATTGTGGGGAGAGATTTATTATTTCTATTTAAATGAAAGTATTTCTTTTTTCGCAATGTCTAGGTATCATGAATACACTAAATGACATCAAATAACTATAAATCTTCTATTTTAAAATTTAATTGTTAATTATAATCGAATAAAAGACAATCCAATTTCTTATATATCATACAATTCATTTTTTTTTGTTTATTGTTCAGCATATTATTTCTAGGGAACTGCAAAGTGGTCCCGGTTCCGCCGGGACCGGGACCGGGACTAAAACTTTTCATACTGGTCCCGGCCAGTTTTTTATGCAATGTGTCGGCATTTATTTTATTTTTTTGACAATAGTAATGACGATTCAGTATAAATAATCTATTCGATGATAAATCCATTAGCTAGAGCAGTAGATATAAAAGAAGAGAGAAATGAGTAAATGACTCCTACGAAGTGCATGAGAATTTTTAACAAAATTCAATGGTTATTTTTATTGATTCGAGTTTTCAATGAAATTCTTTTACTTTAACACTGGATATAAAAGAATTCTTGTACTATTAACGAATCAAAATCATTCATGTTAGTTTTATGTATTCATAAAAGTACATAGATCGTAAGAAAATTGTTCGATTTTAGGAATGAAGCCAATGCTAAAGACCGGGACCGGGACCGAGACTAAAAAAAGTGATTTTGCAGTTCTCTAATTATTTCAAATATAATGTAACATTGTCTAATGATCCCTCTATAGTTTAAATCCTAGATGTCACTCTTGTGATTATGACTTGCTAGGTGACCTCTTTTCCATAGTGCATTACTCATGGTGGATTATAAAAGACAAAAGACAATCTTTAATCTTAAAAAAAAATACGCTCAAGATGAATAACAGTACATGGCAGCATCCATATGTCAATATTTTCAAACATNTGATAACGTAAAAAAAACACGAAAACTAAAGTGAGGTTCTTTTAATGAAATATGCATAAAACTCAGATCTTGAGCCCGATCCCCTGAGAAATAGTCAATTTTCGTCAAAAATATGAACGCTTAGATACAAGTACGAGAAGATAGGCGGAAGTCTGCCATTTCAAAAGCGATAGCTTTTTATTTGGCAGATCGTTTTTTAGAAAAAATTATTGACGTTTTCAGCCGCCGCCTCGTTGAAAAATAAGCTGCTCTTTGCTGGAATTGAAAAATAATCGAAGTCTTTTATTGAGAATAACTCTTAATAGAAACAAGATAGAGAACGACGATTTTCATCGTTCAAAAGAGGAANGCAAAAACCTGCACCGAATCTTCAATACCAGATTTTTATGACAATACTCACTCGTAGTCGCCAGACAATTTTTGTAATGCAAATTATTGTGTAATGTGAAAGTTAGAATTTTAATTTTTCATAGTGCACCAGGATCGTTAACTAAAGTTCAATAGTCTGTGTAGGCTTGATGTCAAAAAGATTTAGCAAATCATTAGTTCTAAATATTTTACTACGTGTTTTCGGCAGATTCTTGACGAAAAGACGACTTTTCCCGATTTTTTGATGAAAAATCCACCTTCTAGACCTATTTAAAAAAAGCCTAAATAAAAAAAAACTTATCCAAACACCATGAGAAATGTTATTATAAAAATCTGGTATTCAAGATTCTATGTAGCTTATTCTTTTCTTTTGAACGATTATAATCGCAGCTCTTTAACTTGTTCCTATGAATAGTTATTCGCAATCAAAGACTGCTCGATTACTTTTGGATCGCCCTGCATGCATTTCATGCTTATTGTTCGAAACAGCATGTTGGAACGTGCGGGACTCAATAGTCCTTCTATTTAATTCCGCTTTTTCTATTATATATTCAGTCACTTTTATAAATTGAGCTCCGTTTTTAGAGAGTTTTTGACTCATCAAGCTTGAGACTCTTTCTTGCCGTTCAAAAACTGAGAATTCGAAAAACATGAGGCCTTGATGTCTTGCATCCTAACATGCTCTTTCAACGAAAAATTAAATAAATATATAAAGAGCCTGGTCTGAGAAATTTGAGATGCTGAATCAGCTACTTTTGAACCTTGTTTGGTGAATATTTCTGACAAAGGCCATGGTATGGAGCAGAGAATTTTGCCATAGCTTCTCCACTACAGTCGCAACATATTCCCCAACTGTCATGGTATTAGAATGTTCCTGAACTGAGATTGATCTTTGAGAAATGGAGAGACCTTAAACCTGAGGCACGTTTGTTTAGTCTATTTTTAATGTCTCGATTTATAAGATTTATATTTCAAATTCAAACACCTAAATCAAGATTACGATGATGCACTTGTGTACATAATTTCCATACTTCATCTGGATTTATATAGAGATCTGTATAGATGTATAAAGCAGCAAGAATATGAACAATTTTGAATAATTTAAATTTCAATGGGCAAAGCCCTACTTTTAAAAATTACAATGGACAATTGCCTATTTGCCTCCCCCTTGGCTACGCAACTGCTTAGATCTGATGACAGGAGATGTTTTTAACAACCGACAAGGAGCGTCTTAGTAAAACAAACGACACGCTACTTTCGAAAAAATTACTTGGCCTTCACTAAAGAAGACCACCCAAAACCTGTGTATAGTGAGAACAATATTTGATGAGTCACAGATGTACTATAGTAATTTAGCGCCAATTAGGGGTGTCAGTTTGGCGTTCCGTTCCTAGGAACGGGAACGCATCTCAAAATCGCATTTTCAGCTTTATTTTAATAGGACAAGGCTTGTGGATGTGTTCACTGGTCTTTTTATGCTTGGTTGTTCTGCGTTCCCCGTTCTTGGGAACGCTACCCCGTTCTCCGTTCCTGGGAACGGGGAACGCATCTCAAAATCTCATTTTCAGCTTAATTTTAACAGGACAAGGTTTGTAGATGTGTTCACTTGTCTTTTTATGCTTGGTTGTCCGGCGTTCCCCGTTCCCCGTTCCTAGGAACGGGGAACGCAGCATAAATTTTTTTTTGTTTTTAATGAAAGCTATAAAGAAATCTATGTTGCGTTCCCCGTTCCTAGGAACGGAACGCTAAGGAACGGGGAACGCTGACACCCCTAGCGCCAATTATCATTTGATTTTTAAAGTGAAGAGTGTGGGTGTGGGTGCCGATGTCAATGTTGCTGCAAATGTAGAAGAAACTTACACCCGCATTCCATCAACAGCTACGCTGAAAAAATTTGCCATACGGAATCTGTAAACGGTACCGAGTTTTAGAATAAAATCGAAATCCTTTAGGGTTCTATACAGATTCCTCTTTTGCATTTTGCAAAAAAAAGGGCTCCTCAGTGTGATTTTTCCACTAGTTTCAATATACTAATAATCGGCTCATGCAATGCAAAAAAAAATAAGATGCCATATCTAGCAATTCTTCCTCGAACATCTGAAACATAATATGCTCTCAAAACGATTATGAGTGGTCGGAAAAGCATTTTCAAAGCATCCATAATTTTGCCTGCGAAATCTAAAACCGTTTGAATTTTATTTCAAAAATTGGAACCTTTCCGGGTTTCTTAAAAATCACGAAACCCTCAACTGATTCAATAAAATACCATTTGTTATCAATGTACTCACACCTACACATTGGGTCTTATTGTTCGTTGCACACTGTTCTGAAGTAACAATGCCATTCATGGCATCAAAGTGTACTGCAGCAGCAAAAGTAAGTCGAAAATTATTTTTATATCATTCACTTGTTCGTTTGAAGAATGTTTTTATTCGTTTAGCGAAAATGTATGCAATGGTATATGACGACTGTAGTTCATTCCATTGACTGAAGCTTCGTACGATAGTAATAGTTTGACTAATGGTACATTTAGGTGTGGAATATGAAGAAAGTAGTATGAAGTTTCATATAAAGAAATAAGCAGTATTCTTTCTCCTGATGCTGTACAACAGCCTAAGCCAATGGTTCTTTTAAACAATTGATAGATAATTTTTCTTCGTTTCTGCTGGTTTCATCACTTTCTAACATCTAAAAGTCATAAAATGGAGATCATATGATTAACAACGATGTTTTTCAGCCACACAGAGCAAACAGGTGCACAGCAAAGTTGAATTTAGCCGGGCTTTTGAATCCCATGAGCGTTCCGACTACATGATGCGCTATATAAGTTTTCCGGAAACAAATTCATTTTTCGGACACTAGATCGATTTCCAAAAACGGATTTAATTTTCAGATCATGCAGATAGTTTCCTTAGAATGTGGCCATGGACTTGATGGCCATTATGGACATGGCAGACCGTAGCAGACATGATCATGAAATGTTTTTTATACCTTTCTTGGGAAACTAATTAAACTTACGTGTGAGAAACACATGAGATAAAGAAGATAATGGAAATATAAGAAGTGTAGGAAATATTGGATAGGCAGGATATGTTGGGTATATAGCAATCTGACGGAAAAGCACCGTAAAGGTTTCGTTGAGGCCAAAATGAAAAGCGACTCTAAGCCAAGATCTATTTAGTCGGTTTTAATAATTTTCTTTTTAAAACTTTCTTATCTACAGCTGTTCGTTCACTTCGGTAAAAAATCAAGCTACGATCTGTTTTAATTTCTCGGAATACATCCCAAAACTGTCAAATATCTGCCTAAAGGCTTTTTGCTGCGGTAAATGTACACTTCGTCTTAAGCTTTCGAAATACTTCTTCTATCTTAGCTTTGCAGGAACTTTTATCAATAAAAAAACTATTGATATTGGATGTTACCTAACTTCTTATCTGTGCTAGGAGTAGCGCTGCGATCATTCACATTCCACTAAAATAAATTTTCCTCAAACGAATTTCTTTGCATGTCGAAGTACACTAGAAGCAAATAAAATTCAGAAGTAAAAGAGATTTGCTTTATGGGCAACAAAATAAGCAGGAACCAGGCCATGATACCATTCACCCATAGCATTCCAAGCTCAACAGCATAGGAAAGCGAACCTCAGGGTGAGAGTTATCGCATAATGTTTAACACGCACAAAACACACATACACGGTATCTGTATCATGCTTGATTTGCAATTCTTGATAATCCACTTAAATATCCAGAGCTTTGTTCGCGTTTCTGGTGATTGAGCAGAAGCAAATAGTGAACGTCTACTAGCTGTTAATGGTGTGGATGTGGGAGTTGGTCTTATTTCCACTCATGCACATTATGGACATTAACATCAACCGGACCCATATCCACACTCAAAGGAGCCACCGGGACTAATAAAACTTGGTCCCACGCGTCTCTAGTGCAAAATATCTTACCGCAAGAGATCTAGTTGAATCCTTTTGAATCGTATCGGGTTCACCCAAAGCGTCTTGTGAACAGCAACCAAAAAATTCCAAATTCTTCAAATGATCTAGCCATATTTCATCGAGTTAAAAATTATAATATGACTAAAAACCTCGATAGATTCCTTTTTGAAAGTGAACTACACCCGGCGCGGGCCGCATACTTTACCACATATGTGTTTCAGTAGTCCAGTCTGAAGATATGCGAAGACCTCGGATATTATTTGTTTTGTAGAAAGCATTTTCAATTCGATCAAATTTAGATTCTAACACTTCTAAACATAGTTATAGATCTTTTAAACTACAGCAATAATGTTTGTAGCATATGAATTATTAGAAAATGATTGCTGGCCATTCATCACCTTATTGACCTATTAGAGATTTTCTTCATCTCCTTTGTTAATGCAAAGCTATAAAACATGTTAATTTCGCAAAGATCAGAAAATGCATTGATAATTAAACTTTATCTATGCTTTTATTGATTAGCATCAGGTAGGTACATACATATAAAGCGTTTTTATTAATGATAAATTTTCAACATGTTGAAAGTTTAATGACATCGTCCATAAAGTGCAATATGTACTTGCCCTTGTGGTATAATAACCTTCCATATTTCTAAATTATTTTCTTCAAGAGTTCTTCCACTTTCGACAACAGCATCAGCTAATAAATATTTATCTGTATTGATTAAAAATCCTTCAGATGAACCTGTAACTCTATCTAAATNAAGTCCTGAAGAGAATAGAAAAGTCCGCTGGAATATAGAAATATCCGCTAGTGGAGCATTTATATTTTGCTCTTCCTATCACTACTGATATACGTGACATTTCATAAGATATGTAAAGTCCCACATATTCATAGAGGACTTTAGGTAAAGTGGACATTTTTTGGACCCTTGACAGTGCTGGATTAATAATATTGCCAAAAACGCGATCTTGCAAACATAATTAATTAGCGGATTAACGACTTAATGCATATGTTTGGGGCATTGCTAAAAGTTGTGTTTTTATTGAACTTTCGTCAATTGCCGAAAGGCGGCGGTGCAATTTGTGTCTTCCGTCTTGTATGCTTTATTACGTTCTTTATCTTTTCTATGGTAAATTGACGTCATTTGATTTAAATTAATTTTCTTTCTATAAAAAAGAAATGCTCTTTTTAAACAAGGTATCATATTAATTGCACCTAAAAAAAGTCCTCTACATCAACTTGCTTCATATTTGCTTGTTGCTGACATTTTATAAATATATTTATTGCAATGCCAAACCTTACTAATTGTGGTTCTAATGATTATGAGATATATTGGTGTAATTTCGTTTTTGTTCTTAATCAGAATATTTCAAGGTATGGTATGAGTCTTATCTGGCTTATGGGAAATGTTGGATCAACTATCAGTTGCTTTATTTTTTCTCAACGAAAGCTTCGCAAAAATCCATGTATCATGTATTTTCTAGCCTCCAGTGCTTCACAATTCATGACTTTCAATTTTGTTCTTCTCACAAGAATACTTCTCAATGGTTTCAATATTACAGCAATTAATCTTTTTCTTTGGTTTTGCAAAATCCGCAATTATTTTTTCTATCTTTTTGTTGCTGTTCCACGTTATTATATTATTTTGGCATCGATAGATCGTTATTTTGCTAGTTGTTCTAATATTTATTGGCGTCGATGGAGTTCATCAAAAGTTGCTATGCGATTAATTATTGGTAGTTTTATATTTTGGTCTTTGATGTACAGTCAGATTCTTGTCTTCTATGAAATTCAAGATGGTATCTGCTCATATAGGCATGGTGCTTATGGGATTTTCTTCAGTATCTATCTATCAATTGAAAGTGGAACATTACCACCATTGGTGATGCTTATTTTTGGATGTCTCACATTAAAAAATATTCGACAAAGCAAACGAAGAACAAGACCAATAGCAGAACTTAATGGTATTCGACCTGCAGAATTTATTGGAATGTCAGGAAAAGATTTACAATATTCTAAAATGTTATTTAGTCAAATATTGCTTTGGACTATTTTGAGCATTATTAATCCTAGTGACCTTCTTTATCAAACAATAACAATAAATGAAACGAAATCATCTTTCCGTACAACAGTTGAAGTATTTATCAATAATATGAGTTATATGTTTATTCATCTGGAATTCTCTTTAACATTTTTTCTTTATACTTTCTCATCATCATTTTTCAGACGTCAACTTAAGCAATTAATTCAAAAGAAAATATTACATCGTTTAGTATCAAATGCAATTGTGAGCCATAACATATGATTCGAGTAATTCTTTAAATAACTAGAATAATCTTCTAGAGGGAGAACTAGCATAAATGTTAAACACAATTTATCGTATTGTCATTTTGTTTTGTATGTTTTAATATTCTAAAATAAAACATCAGCTGAACGAAGTAAAAATCAAATCAGCTACATATATATATATAAGATTTCGAATGGCAGAATCATTCATAAGATCATAATAATTGGTTTTCGTGATTAATTGCTTGATGATGAGTGTTGTATTAGCAGAGTTGATTTTAAGATTTATATATTTAATAGTTATTTAACGCCGAACAGAAACAACATTATTTCATATATGATAATGAAAACAATTTTTTTTGTCATCTCTCAAATGTTGAACAAACTTTTTATAATTACTGATTAATCTTCGTCAAGTTTTAAAATCTTGAACAGCAAATAAAATATTATATGTTAAAATATATAAAATCAAGATATATGTTTGAAACTAAAAATTAGATCTTCTACAATTCAAAACCTATAATTTCTTGCAAAGATTAAGATTTTCTATCGAAGAAATCAAATGTTTATATAATATTAATTTTCCTTACAGAAGTAAAAGGAAAAAATTCTAGAGTTGAAAATTTTATAAGTTATTTTCTGACATTAAAATGATAAGAAATAGTTTAATTGGAAAGAACAATAATTAGTTGAATATCGTGTATGAGCCATATCATAATCTTGAAAAGTTTTAATTAATTTGTACAATATACTCAAAATGGATCATTCTATTGTCACAGTTGCAAGAAGTTTATAAAAGCAAAGAAACATGAGAAAGGATGAAGAGTAATATTTAGATATAATTAAACAACAAGAATCACATTGAAAAGCGATAATCTTATCAGTATTATGTTAAGTGGCATTCCAAGTCACCTCTTTTTTTCTGTTTTTTTTTATTCTAGTCATTTCAATTTTCCTTCTTTAGCGTCTTTCGTTTTTTTCATTTTTATGAAAAATAATGCGTATTAATATATATTCTGTTTCGAAAGCACAGTCCAAAAACAGAGTTATATGAAAAAGAAGACAAAGACATGGAATGAAATACCAGTGTTAATGTACGACAAATTATGTACGTAAATATTTGGATATACATATGGGGCTGATCATCTTGATCGGACATAATGATTTTTCATCTGTTATAATTCTTATGTATTGTTGATGATTTATTATGGATTGAATTTGGTATTTTATTCGAAATCAACACAAAATGTCACAATGCAAAAACTCATCATTGATTTTCTTACAAAGATGTTCACGCTATCAATATTGTTAGAATGTCGAGAACAAAACACTTTTGATATTGGATGATAAAACTGTACAATTGACAAAATTTGTGATAAGAATACGTATTGGAAATTCAAATGCAGTCGAATGATTATGTATCAAGTAAGAGTTTATGTAGATATCAACAGCACAATATTTCTATTTGAAATTCGGACTATAATCTACTTATGAACGCTACATTCAACAAAACATCACGTGCCCATGGCATTGCAACTAACGAGAAAACTTGCAGTGTTAATGAGAGCTGCTTGGAAAACGAGTCGAATCAAATGATGACTTAGATTTCTAATTTCAAGCACAGGAAAAGGATATAGTCTACATCAACGTTAATGAAATAACTATCCGTCGATTCCTTAAGATAAAAATTTTCACTTTTCTTGACATTTTTGTTGACCGGCTAGTTGACAACGGCAGAATACACTGAAGAAATATTCATTAATGAAATATCTAAAGGAAGTCTATTACTCTCTCAGTTATATTAATTTTTTTATTAGTTTTGTTTCTTAATACACTTTCAATTATAATAGTAAAGACTACACCTATATGAATTATGATATAGCACAGACATATCGAGAGCATTACATAAACAAAGATACAAAAGTAGTCTTCTTCTTCTATATTTTTATCTTTTAGCAAGTATTCGCATTTATATGCAATCAATTCTAATCATCTGATCATCAGGCATTAAAGTCATACAGATATTTTTGTACAAGAAGAAAGAACTCTTTGATCTTTTGTGTAACTAAAGCAAATATTTTATAAGGAGATATATGTTATAAATATTTCTTTTATAAATAATTATTATCTTCATTATTAATAGATCAATTCATAGTAGTAATTATCATAAATGAACGATTTATTCGATAAGTATTAGTGTGTTACATATAACAAGTAATTCATTTGTTTTATTACAATCCATTACACTTATTTTCTATATATTTGATTAATTATTTATTAAATAATAAAAAAGTATTAGTATACAATATAATTCGACTTTTCTAGCTCTCCTTTCCTGTACTTTTATTTGTCTTACTCATGGACTTGTTTCAAATGAATCTGACAGTAAGTCAATGTTAAATAATTACTAACAAAAAAAGATAAGAGTTACATAATTTTAATATTTTCTACATTTAAAATGTTTTTGGCAAATTAACAACTCAAATAACTGATGGAAACCTAATCGAATTAACACCAATTCTGCTAATATTTTCTTTGCGAGATATCATTTGTAAAAATGATAGTAATAAGTTTATTATTTTATATTGAATTGTTAATACATCTCGAACGATAGATGATAATTTTTTGTATTTGTCTATATACATATGATCGACCATTATTTTTATACTTTTTACTTCTAATAAGTTTTCAAAGCATTCTTATTATTTTTCTTGAATAATAAAGATTTATCTAATTTAATTAGAATATTTCTAAGATAATTCATTTTCAAACTCTAATCTCTATCTTATATCAGCAATTTTCTACAATCTGACTAAGTATAAATTTATATATCTTTTTCGATAGAATTATTTATTATCATAGATCCAATGATATCTAGATAATTCGTTTCATGATTTTGAACAATCATACAGCCTTCATAATGTATTTTTACAATTTTTCAGGAGAAAAGAAAGACTTATAATTGAATTGACTATTTATCGATTATATTTTATGAAAAGATTAAAATACGAGAAATACTTGCACAAAGAAAACAATCAGTTTTTCTTTCTTAACAGTTTCGTTTTGTTTTTCACCTGGTAAGACATATGCATCGCATGTGGTACAAAAAAAACAAATATCATTACTTTTGTTGTTGTTTTTTTTAAATATCACTCAGTTGTCGATATATCGAAAATTGATATTTACACGAACGAAATAAATGACACTTTTACCAAAATATGCTGCATATTCATTAATTCCATATTTATGTGAACAAGTTCGGCATGTGATTGATTTGTTTCTTGATCTTGTATGTTCATATAGTGCTCATCTATGGTCATCAGTCGTCGTACAAAATGTTCTCCGAAAATAAATATAAACCTCATCCTCAAACTCAACCATGACATACTCAATTAAGTTTTGTTCATTCAGTAGTGATGGCTGTAGCTCGAGAAGGGTGTGGGTGTGTGTTTATTTCTTAGTAGTACGATTATATCCACACCACCCACCCACACCCACACCCACACCCACACCCCACCCTTTATTTGGCCTCTAGATCTTGATTTTCCGGTCTCGAAAATGAAAACCTACCCAAATTCCTTTTGAGATACTCTAACTCGGAGAGTTTTTTTTTTAAATTTTAGCAACAAACGGCGATGTTTTATCGAAATACTGAAAAGCATGTTTTCGCTGAAGGTTCTTGTCATGTTCAGTGGCTTGACGCTAGCATCATTATTCGTTGGTGAAGTTTATAAAATGCTTTTTCAAAAATAAACATTACAAAAAGCTCTGTAAGATAGATTATTTTCAAATTTTTAAAAAGAGTTCTGTGTTTTTGCGATTGTCTCCCATAGAACTCCCACTAATAATGTATGGGAGTGTTGTCTACTCGACTCATTTCGCTTCATTTTTGCTATTCGTCAATTCATTTCATCCCGATCATTGAGCCGACGTATGGTTAGCCTCGAAGAGGTTGAATCTTTCTTCCAGCAACTGACAACAGATTCGCTCACTTTATTTTCGATCGTAGTAAAAATTTTAAGTACGTGGCATAGATGGAAAAAAAAAAGCAACGAACAATATTAACAGGAAACATATCGGCAAATGTGGAATAGAAAAATGTCGAAAAAACATTTCGAGCGCAGTAGCGTAATTAAAAAAACGGCAGGTCGCTGGCAGTGGAATGGCAATACAAGGTAACGCTATTCCTTTTTGCTGTTAAATTTTAAAATAAATTTGATGATGACCTGTAATTATTATCATAAGCTAGACCTGTCGTGTACTGTATTTGATTAAAATTTCAGATCTTGTTAACATTTAGTTAAACAGCTAAAAAATAAGAAAGAGTGGCGCCACCTTCTACTGGTCTTGTACTGTCAGCCAGCTACTACTGTTCTAGATACATCTGTGGGCACCGTTTAAGGGACACAACCGTTTAAGGGAAAATATAAGCACCATTATAGAGGCACACATGTTTAATCTGATTGGTTACATGACTTGGAACACATCGTGTTGTATTATATTACTTATTAAAATATGTCAATAATTGAAAAAAATAATTTAGTACAGAATTTTTTTATAAATTTAAATAGATGCAGATTGTCATCGAGATATTNCACACACCCACCCACAGCCCACACACACCCCCACACCCACACCCACACCCACACCCACACCCACACCCACCCATACCCACACCCACACACCCACCCACATCCCACACCCACACCCACACCCACACTCATCTTTCTCTCTTCCTGTCTCCTATATAAGCGTGCGTTATAATGTGAAGTAGCTAAATAAACATCATTGACGAGGGCAGCGGCGAGTTACTCATTCCAGTTTATCGTTACATGTCGACACTGGCAGATAGTGGTTATTACATAACGACCCTGACTAGTGAATCCTAGCAAAACTTCTGGAAGCCGATTCGTAACCAACAGCAACAACATCATGACAATAAGTCAATCGAAACACGACGGTCAATTAGCTGCTATACAGTGTGTAAGATAGCAAGCATGAATCCAATTAATATGATGCTGAACCTCCTCAACGGCTTTGACAGCGGTGGCCTCCGGTGGGCAAGCGTTGGCAGGAATTTTTAAGACAAAATGAAATATATAAAGAGGAAGGAGGAAAGAACGATCAGTGAAGGTGATATCAATATCGGTACAAAGAGGAACAATGAAAAAGAAGTGGTAATTCTTAAAAGAATGATATCTGCATTTTCATTGATGATTTCTATTTTGTCAAGTCCATGCATTAACCTATAATGTCTTCTATGAAAATAAATCTTTATTGAGGGTATGGGTGTGAGTTTTAGTCTTCATCTTACCCACACCCGCATCTTGTTTATTTTTCGTACACATTCAAACAAAAAATGCGCTGAAACAACGTCGCTTGATGCGATTCAACCAATATTAGAACTTGCGCAAGATTATATTATGATTTGATCGTTAAAATTTGTTGCAGTCCGGTGTAAAGATCCTTCTCTATAATTCAATCCAACTAATAATGAACTTACACTAGATTCTTCTCATAAGATTTATGTTTATTTTCTTCTTTTCATACTCTTCTCTATTTTCGCTCGCTCCCTTTTCTTTGTCAAAACTTTTCTATCCACTTTGTGAAGTAGTTTTTTGTCTATGCTTACATTTTCTGATGCAGAGTTCTGATGAGTGTTTTCATATCTTAATAAACAACACAAAAAGGCGTTCACGAAATCAACTTTGCATTCTTTCATTATTTTTCATCAAAGCACAATGATACACAGCAAAACCTCTCAATATGAGTACCTCCTTATTTTGAACTGCAAGCGCTTTTTTTCAGTCCCGTGAGCAACGTGCATTCTACCAGTCACACAGAGAACGAGAAAAAATATTCTACTGTGCGTATTACATTGTAATAAACAACCAAGTAACACAAAAAGGACAAAATAGACTAGCCGTTTGTATTATAGAAGAAGAAAAATTCGTAGTAAAAATAGTCATTAATGAAACATTTCGTCACTTTGTGATAACAAATACTTACATCGAATCATGCCAAGACATATTGGTTTACCTGTGACTAAAAAGAACGAATTAATAGAGGATTCTGAACGTTCTTTATCACAGCGAGACTCATTTTCTGTTACACAATATCCTCAACTTTATCAAGCTGTAAATGAAACTGAATACAAGCTTACAAACATCTATCTTGATTCGAAAATTTCTGCTCAATGCACTCTTCATAGCTATTTTAGGAAATATATTTTTCGTGGTGAAAATTTATCGTTCGCGAAAGATAGATGATTATTTGAATAAATAAATTATTGGAGAGAAGAAAAAAAAGGTCATTTTATGACATGGAGAGACGATTGTAAATTACCCCCCCCCCTCCCCCCATCGTTTGAAAACAAAACATCCGAAAGTCTCTCAATAATGAGCACCTCAGTAAACTGAGCACTTTTTCAGCCCCTATGGTGCTCAAATTAGAGAGGATTTACTATAATATTCTATTTAATTTTCAACTTGATGAATTGCTGAAATACAACAGTTGGGATCAGCAGATTGATTTATATGATACGCTTATGATTCGATCTGTTTTTCAATTGATTTAAGTACAGCGCAACTACATCCACACCCAACTTTCGACCTGCATATCCAGTCGTCCTCCTTCAAACTGTCATTGTGGTCGTACCGTAATTGAATATGCAAAAGTGAATAGCAACTGCATATTTGTTGATGTCAATGTGAAAAGAAAATTGCTTTCAACCGCCTCGGGAATTCACTTAAAAATGATGTTGTTCGTTACTCCATCCATTTCATTCCATTAGCAAAAGTATACAAGTAAGCGAGAGTAACAGACAATAAACAGAGTGAGAGAGGGTGTGTGATTGTTTGATTTCGTTTCGTGATATTTTTCAAAAAACTCAGGTAGGAACACATGAGATAACTTCATTCAACAATGCTTCTTGCACAGCTCTATTGAGCAGAATTCAAATATGAAAGGACGCTGGATAGTTTGTCCACAAATCAACCCTATTTGAAAACCACTGTGAAAATCAGTACTATCTTAAAAATAATGCTAGTCCCTTCTTCACCACTAAGCCATTCTCGATACACATGAATGATTTTCCTGAATAATTCATAGTCGACTCTATCAGATAGCCCATCAGCCAATTGAGAGTAGATTTCTGTCTGTAACAGCATGATGCAGTGCCCATAATCACGAGAGTTTTCAATGCAAAACCATTGTTTTTTTCTCGGGGTAGATGAAATTTTTTGAGAGCTACAAAAATTATGCCAAAATATGAATGAAAATATGCTGCCTTCGACATTTTTTAAAGTACACACAGCTATAGTCCTACAGCCATGGGATAAGATTTGACCGCGGTGTCCACCAGATCTCCACCATTAATCACGACATCGGAGCCGTTTTTTCAGAGTAGAGAAAGTTTTTTGGGAGCTACAAAACAAGACCAACATATGTGTGAAAATATACTGCTCTCGATATTTTGCAAAGATCACAATGCTGAAATCAGATAGGAACGATATAGGGTTGATGCTGGTGTAATGAGTCCAGATGTTTGCTATCTAATCATAGGATGCACTGATCACGATACTGAAGATATCGCGAGATTTCCATCCGCTCAGTGAACAGTAATTACTTCAGCTACCACAGTCGTTCAGTTTGACATAACAGAAATCACCCGATTGTGTGACGTGTGTCCCGTATATTCGTAGTGCCACCAGTATACCGGAGTACTTGTTAGAACAAGATGCAGAACCACGATGCACTTTTAGTTGTACTTAAGACTTGCGGTTCCAACTGTAAACAGTTCCAGAGAATGTTTTTCACAGAAATTCGAATTGAATAATAAAAAGGATTAAAATTCACTGAGACAAAAGCAATTCCATAATTTATACTAGAAATAAAAATTTTTGAAGGACGATGTATAATAAACTAGTCTGTTTCAGAAGTGAGTCAGATGCAGGTTGTCTCGATAGTACAGCCCAAGCAGACAAACTTTTGAGAAAACGCGTTTAAACGCACAAAAATTGACCTAAAATCAACAAAAAAAGTGGGCGTTTTTGGCTCACACTTGAGGTTCCCGACTGTCAGCCAAAAACGCCAATTTTTCGTCCTTTTTGTGCGTTTAAACGCGTTTATTGTCTGAAAACGCGTTTACACGCATACAAAAGAAAGAATAAAGTTATTCTGCTTTTTCAGCTCAAGAAACGTGACTGTAATCATGATCGAGCATCTGGAGTATAAAAAACGACCACTTTTTCTCTTTTCTGTAAACGTGTAAACGCGTTTATTGTCTCAAAACGCGTTTAAACGCACACAAAAGACGAAAAATGGGCGTTTTTGGCTGACAGTCGGGAACCTCAAGTGTGAGCCAAAAACATCCACTTTTTGTTGATTTTAGGCCAACTTTTATGCGTTTAAACGCGTTTTCTCAAAAGTTTGTCTGCCTGGGAGGTGGCTTGTGCGTATGGACACTATAAGAGCGCATTGAAGTCGCCCTGTTTCGGTCGGTTTCAAGAGACAGAAAATTTGCGGGCGTTTCGAAAAAATACATCGTGATACATAATGTTGAGAAAGGAAACCTAGGTCTTCTATCGATAAAGCGCGCATTATCGTGATAGGTATGCCGAGGATCTACCGATTGTTTCGATCTGGTTCGAATCGCATTGGCTCTACATATTTGGGAGGGTTTTCAAAGCTCGGTTGCTATCCACACGTCGTGGAGCCATTCGTTTCATCGGCTATGAGCAATATGACACTAGAACAGCTAGACAACAATCATAGACGAACGCTGCACATGTTTACTACTCAACACGCATTTCTGAGTTTGAACTTCTCTCTGACATTTAGAACAAAAATATCTATGAACCATAACTCTCCGGTAGTATATATATATTCCTCCATGGCTTTTCTCTTCAGAAAGAAATCTATCATATACCAGTTGGCAATGTTCACAAACGAGGGCAATATACTCCTGAGCGCTACGATCCCACGGAGCACACTCTAAACCTTATTGAGCGTAGCACACCCCATACTCAACATTTTGACATCTCATATATTTGCTTTCTGAACTTTCAAAGGCTATATTTATTATCACAAAAGTGAGACGGATGTCATATACCAAGAAGACAACCGATTACAACTTTTCACACTCTTCATTCGAACTCTCTAACCGCTTTCAAGACTAGGTGTATGAGAGTTCACAGCTCAATGAGCTGGGTGAGCTGACTCTAATCGACGATGATCATCTCTTTTTCTATGAGCGGGGTCATCTGACCAACTCTTGTTTTTATGAGCGGGATCTATAGAAACGCTCTTATTTATCAGCACGTGTGGGTGTGACTATCTTGACAAGACCTATATCCATACTCACTCATCCAGATTCAAACACATAAGTCGTCAAGCCTTCTCCTAGGGGAATATTCATAAGTAATCAAATCATATCCTTAAGGCTATCCAATAGATGGCAGTCACAAGTTCTCAAGGGCTATTGTATCAGGCATTCCTGAATAAGTGTGTGATATGTCCAGGTGGACGGGTTCCTTGAGCTATATCTGTTGAATTGGTTAGCTCAAGTGAGCACTAGCTATGCTCCAAATCAGTCCCTATGAACTACAAGATATCATTCCCTCTTGCCCTATGAGCTTTCTTATAAGTTTTCTACGGCTACGTAGGAGCCATCTCTAGAGTGTCTATGTATAGACATGGCACTATATGTCAACAATTGTGAGGCACGGCTCTTGAATGTTATCAGTATGGGCCAGTATGGCGATTGATGCCAATCGTACTCTCGTGTTTCTAACTTTTTCGTTAAAAGACGAGGAGTTTCCCAGAAAACAATGAATTTTCCACAAAATTCCAACGAGTGGTTTCGTTGCCAGGGAATCTCAGTTAGAAATAGCATACTGAACGTTCTGTACTAGTTTTTTCATTAAATCTAGGAATTTTTGAGAGTATAACGATTTTTATGAAGTTTAAGCAAAGGTATTTGGAGCCGGAGTTTCTGAATCTGCAATGAGATCCTTGCAATTGTATACTCGACTTATCCGCCAAGTAAAGTTTAGGCGGCCACCTATGATCAAATTGAATATTAGATCATTATTTTCTCTGACACCCTTTGTTCCGTCTAAAAGTCAACTAAACAATTTTGAGAATCTCATTCGAGAGACCGATTCTCCGGTCTACAGCCCCCCTTTCGTCAAACTTTATAACAAATCGTCATTTTCTAAAAACAGCCTCTCCTTTAATGAAAGAAGCATTTACGCAACATACAGCATCTGCTTGCAGATTGAGCTAGCGGCTCCGATGTCCTTTGGCAAAACTATCTCTAAGTTTGCTATTTTCGGAAGAACTCCTTCTTTTTAGCATAGACCTCTGGAATGTGGCAGCATTATCCCCATCACAACCGATATCGGCCAATGCCAATATCGCTCAACACCACTACCTCAAAGCTGAATTGATGCGGTAACATGCTTATCCATGGAAGTGCTAGGAACCACATGTAGGTAGCCCTAGAAAAGTTAAAGACAGTTCATATGGAAAGAACCAGTCATTCTCTCCAGCCTGTGCCAACTGAGCTGTTGAGCAGCCGCAGCTCCCAATAGCTGACATTTTGAACAGCTCCACATCATGCGAGCTCTCAAGTAGGAGCTGTCACATACCAACCTTTGAGTGCCCTAATAGCGTAGCCCATGAAGAGACAAGGGTATCCCCTTAGATACCACTTGAACAATGAAGGTTAGCCCCTAGAATAGTTCTTGAGAATTTATAAATAACCCCGCACGATAGCCCTTGAAGACTTGCAGCTCCCTCTATGGTGTAGCCCTTGGGAACTGTTGAGTACCTCCGTATGATAGCGCTTAAGAACTTGTGGTTTCAACTGTAGGATACTCTTGACCAGGGGCGGCGAAACGTGTTGAAATCAGGTGAGGCTCAAAAATAGCTTTTTACATATTAGCATGAGACAGTGTGTGTGAATTTTAGGTGATAAGCCGCTTTTAGACTATATAAATTTTTTGCTATCAAAAAATTAATGCGCTAACTTATTTCATCCTTGACTAACAAGATTTTTAAATCTTTATAGAAAGACAAAAATTTCAAAAAATATGAGAACCATTTATTTTACACTAGAGCACTGAACCAAAAAAAGTTTGCCTTTTTTCATTTGATGATATAAATTTGGACATGATTTGATTTGCATCAATTTCATCAAGTTTTTCTTTATAAATATGTGGTAATAAACAATGATTGAGACGTGATTGAGTCATCGAAGAACGAATTGCATTTTTTAATCTATTTAATGTACTGAATGTACGTTCGGTCGTGGCCGTCGTAACCGGAATGGTTAAATACAGTTTGATTAATTTATGATATTCTTTAAACGCTTGTTTACCTATTTCACATGTATTTAAAATTTCACAAATTGTTGAAATTTTTGTGATTCGTTTTATGTTCATCTGATTTGTTTTAATTACCGATTGAAAAAAATCAAAAATCATAAGTATTTCACCTTTCAATCTTTCAACATCGATATCACCATAACAAAAATTCTTAATTGATTGCACACAATCATTTGGATCATCAAGTGAATTATTTGCTACATGAATAATAAATTTCTCAACATTACATAATAATTTAAAGTTCTTTTGAGTAAATCGGTTTTTTAACATATTAACAACAATTTCAAGTGCTTCAATATATTGTTGGCGATAAAATTCTCCACAACTAGAAAAATTTACAACAGCTGGATTTGAATCATAACGTTTTGGTGGTCTTCGATGTCGTGGTAGAATAGGTTTATCTGTTAAATCTTCACTGTCTTTGACTAAATTCAAGTTTCAAGTTCGACACTACTGGAGATAGTTTAACACATTTTAGTACATGTGTACGCGACGTTGATTTTTTTTGGTTCTAAATTTTTCGATAACAGCTTCCAAGTAATTACTGATGTAATAGTAATGATCGATAGTTTCGCCTTGATCAATACGATGAATTAGCACAGAGCTAGTCGTTTTGAAAAATAGGTTATATAGGGTTTTTGAAGCATAGAGACTGCGTCGAACCACAGTCGATGGAGCTTCTATAATTAGGGTTCAGGAAGCATTCGATGGTTTCTGACCAATTTGTTTATGAGAAAACCATGCATCGTCACCTGTTACGAGTTTGTTATTAGTGAGGCAGCAACGTGATGGTATGACTACAGAACGGAACAAAAGAATACTCCTCCCGATGGAATTGAACCCACGTCTTCTGCTTTCCGGGCAGTTGTATTACCACTGTACTAGAAAGGAGTGTTATTATTCGTTTCTTTCCGTCTTATGAGCGAAGGGGAACACTTCGGTCATAACATCACTTGTCACTACATAACATAATCGCCATGTTTCTTGCTGGAGTTTCATCAAGTTTGCCGGGCAAAGCCGAGCCCGTTCGCCTCATTGAGCACAAGTCCGTAAGTTGAGCACTCAGCGCGCACTAATATTTTTCAGTTTTAGAAGATCAGAAAAGATTCATTGAATAGTGCCACAACTCACATCAATCTCCACTTGTATTTCAACAATCGGAAGCTAAGGATTAGCATCAATGAGATAACGACCCTCTTTAAGATTTTCAGATAGTGGCTCGATTATAGATGGACTGAGTAGTGATTGGTCCTCAATCTCTTCTCGTCGTTCCCAAGACCCCATTGATCATTTAGCAACTGCATTATAAGATGAAGATTAGTTGCTGAAAACCGAGTATAATTCATCATGAATTGGTTTCGACTACATTTTAAGTGCACTAAAAACTTTTATTTAGAAACGAAAATTTCTATTATTCATCTAGCAATAGGGTGAAAAGCACATCTCGAAACAGGCCGCCCCGCTCGAGAAACAATAAAACTTCAGCAAATAGAAAAAAACAAATCAAGTAATCAGTGTTCCTCTATTTGATTACCACCTTCATCAAATATAAACTTTAATCGTGTTAGTATTTTATGAAATTCATGTATATTTTAGAAGAGAATGATGAGTATAAGTTTTAGATCGAAGTTTTCTGGCTTCTCTCCCCTTCGCCCCCCCCCACTTCTCCCTTGCATCACAGACATTAGTAATAGAGGGAAAAGGACTGGAACGGAATCAACAATATGGCATTGACCGTTCTAGAAACGTCTAGAATATTCTAAATCCTTCGTCGAAACTTGAGCAAATGGAATTCCTCTTTGAATGTTTAAATGATATAGTTTTCGACTTTTATGGAAGTAACAATTTATATCTAAGATGTCAACGATGAGGAACAGTGATGCCCCGATTTTTTACAGTTGTCATGTAATCAACGTAACAAGTCAATGATCAGAAAACTAACAATGTTAAATTAAGAAGAAAACAAAATACTACAATGATGAATAACGAGAAAATAGCAACAATGCGAAACAAAAAATAGAGCGCCTAAAAAATATTTTATATTAATTTAATGAGGCTAAACGATATACGTTAGTTCCACATTTCAGTATTAACTGCGCTGCACAAACAAGCTTTTATCTATTATTCATTGGCATGAGAAAACACTAAATTTCTCCCATTCTTTTTTAATTTCATTCTTCAAGATGATTAAGATACTTGGTAATAAACTAATTTATTGTAATAAAATGTTACATATTCAACGGATCGTATTTAATTCAGACTCGTTGCTTATGAATTCATTTAGCGATGTTTTAATTGGAGAAAATGAAAATTACCATGTTTGAGATAAGCAACTCAGAAAAGAAATATAATTCTCTTTTCAAAATGTCTCCTTCTCCGATAAGAAATTCTTCTATAGACAATTGGGAACCGTTTTAATAATCAAAAGCTTTTTAAATATCGAACCGTTGAGATAATTAGTTGCTGTGAGAAGTTGCGGCTGAGAAATATTGTGAAAAGTCTTTCGTTGTCGACATTATCCTTTAAGCTTTGTTGTTTTTCAAAAGCATGTGACTAAAATCAGTTCATATTCGAGTTTGAGATTTCTTAGTAGAGTCTTCATAATTGTTTCGTCGTCATCATCGTGATCGTGATTCGAAAGTGAAATCAAACCCAAGAATGCCAACGAGCACAGGTGACCCTTATGTTCCTCAACCAGTTCATCGAACGATTCGTATACCCAGATCAACGCCTCAGTATGATGATTCTGGACATGTAAGTAGAAAAAGAAAGAATTGTTTTTCGGGATACAGAATGACAAATCTAGAGTCTTTCTTCGTCACCAATCCCTCCAGAAATATCAACGAAATCAAATAATTCACATCAGATTGGAACAACAACGAAGTAAATCAATAATTCTCTTGTGAAAATCAATTCCTTTGTTTCTCATCAATTGTAGATGGTCGACACGAAAGAAAGTCACTGTTGGTGTGATAATAGCTGCTGTTTGCATTGTAATTATCGTGGTTATTATTGTGGCCGTCTTGCTCACTCGACGCTCAAGTAATAACTCTCTTCTTCACCTTTTATAAATTCCCAGAGAACCTTTTCAACTTGTGTTCTACAGAATAATCAAAGAAACTCGCATAGGTTTCGAATCGATCTTTGAGATTTACTTGTTCAATATCTGAAAGTCACTCTCATTGCCTTCATCACTTGAGATGGATTTACGCAATCGAGTCGTTGATTTTCTCAGTTGACAGCGACCTAGTGTCGAGTGTTTATCTCAAATTCCGATGTTTTGTCATTGAATAAAAAAAATCAACTTTTTTGTTTGCTTTTTAGAGTCTTTGCTGTCAGAAAACAGATTTTTCCGCATTTTGTATCTGATAATAGTCAGTGAAGCTGAATAGATTTATTATTCGAACAACTTTGTGAGATGAAATACACCTTAAAACTGGAACGAAATCAGAAATATCGATTTCTCGTAGAAACGATAACTTTTTCATACTTTAAGCTTGATTTTTTATTTCAATTGGATAACAAGTTGAGAATGAAATTCGGAAAGATTCATTGAGAAATGATTTATTGATGATTCGAATCGAACTGTTTCGCTTGTTATTTAACAATGCGTGGAAAACAAATCGTTTGAATTTATGCATTTCTGATAGAAAAACTTCGATTAAATCAATTTCAACATAAAAAATTCTGTTGTGTCATAGATGAGCAAATTCGAACTGTTTCGTATCGACGCTCTCAAAAGAGTAAAAACACAACTTTCATTGAATTGATTAAAGATTTTCTAACAATGTTGCAAGAAATGCATCAACGTAGAAAAGCGAACAGAATCCATCAATCAAATTGAGTTCGAACTAGATTAAATGATAGAGCTAACAAGTTTCTACAAAATAAGCTCTTTTAGTTGTTTTCTTGTTCAGCTACGTCGATTCAATCAAATCGTTGATTTATAGAAAACAAGTAAAAATGACTTTTTGGGCTTTCCGTTGAATCGATGGAGCCGAACGAAGAAATCGATCAAATTCCATTACATCGAAGAGAGAAAGTTCGATATTTGATGTTGACGTGTTTCTTAGAGATACTACGTCAAGAAGACTAAAGCCTTGAGCGATACGATCAGGTGTGGACGAGTTCCAAATAGAGAACGAGACGACGTTTACTGAATATAATTGATTGATCAACACAGCAATCACTTAGATTTTACTTTCTTAAAATATTTTTTCATAGACGAAATTGAGTTCTTTCGTCCAATCATTTGAACTCAGATCTCTGATTTTGATTGGAGAAATTCCGTTAGTCATTCTGAGTGATCAATTTAGGCACGACAACAACTGCAAGTACAACTGCAAGTACAACTGTTACTTATGTATGGTGGAGTTTTGATAATGTAACAACTGATTCATACGGTGTTTACGATGGTCAGTTTGTGAATGGTGCAACGTATTCTCCGAACTCTGGTACAATTCCATATTTGGGACAAGGTCGTGCATTAAGTGTAACAGCGGCACAAAATCAATCATTTCAAGTGTCAACTTCATTCTTGAGCCTTGCTTCAACAAGTTTTACTATTGAAGCTTGGATTTATCCAATGACTGTGACAGGTGACAATGGTATTATGGGTCAATGTCAATGTACATCATGTTCGAATCAATGTTTTTATTTTCTAATACGATCCAGCAAATTGTATGTCGGATTTACATTGAATGATATCAGTGGTTTAACAACGATGACAGTTAATACTTGGTATCACATCGCTTTTGTATATAATTCCGTTACACAACAACAGATATTGTATTTAAATGGAGTTCAAGATAATATCAAGTCCAATTCAGCTGCTTACCAAGGAACAAATGGAACATTTATAATCGGCTCTGCAACTTATTTTCCATCAACGACTTTTTTAAATGGTTATATAGATAATGTTAAAATCCAAACACGAGCGAAATCTGCAACAGAAGTTTTAACCGCTGCATCACTGATTGCTTATTATTCATTTGATTTACCTAGTCCAACTAATGATAATGGCCCAAATGGATTAACTGGGTCATCAACAAATGCAGCAACAGTTAGCGGACGCGTTAATCAAGCACTGCAATTCACTGGTTCATCATCTTATTTTCAAGCATATGGATTTTACCAAGCCGGATTCGGTGTTTATTACAATAAACCGTTTTCAATTTCAATGTGGATAAGTCCATCATCATATTCTAGTTGTACATTTGTTCAAATGTCAACAGCTTACAATGGTGGCTCATGTTTTAATATGCTTGGCATTTGGACATATACTGGTAATGCAGGCCAACTAGTTGCACAAGGTTATGCTTGGCCAGCTCTTTATGGGCCATTTATAACGCTGAATACCTGGACACATGTCTCGTGGACATTCTCGCTTACTAATGGATATCGATTGTATGTCAATGGAGTTTATTTCGGCACAACTGGTTATTATTCGTATACAGGAACTTCTGGTCAGATCAATTGGTTACAAATTGGATACAGTTTTGGTTGTTCAAGTGTTTATATTACAAATGCTGCTTTTCAAGGAATCATCGATGAAATTTACGTTCATAATAGAGAAATCACGGCAGCAGAAGTCTACGCACTCGCCAATCCATGAAATTCTTTCGAGATTGAGTTTCTCTTTGAATCCATCACAAAATATTTCATTCGAACTTCATATTTGTTTGGTTTGTCACACAGCTATTTCTTAATAAAATTTCTTCGGAATTGAATCTTTAGCTAAAAGTTGTTTCACAATCTTTTTCAATTCTTAGCCTTTGTTTGATTCACAAACAGAGCGAGATCGTCGACATTCTGTGCATAAATCTTAAATGAGATGGATCCTTTGTAGGTCTTCATATCCTTAATCGAGTGGTTTTTTCGAAAATGTACCAAAATTACATCGACTTCATGCAAATAGAATGAAACTTTCTAAACTTGTAATCAGGAGTTAAGCCTGTAAGGATGGCCATAGGCTGCAAAAGTTTGAAAATCTTGTACAGAAGTCTAGATACAGGGAGCAAGGTGTGACCTTCCAGCCAAAGTAAACCTTAACTAGCTCATTGTTTTCGATTGTTAGAAATCGGGTGTGGGTGTGTGGGTGTCAGTGTGTATCTGATAACAGAGAAGTCTAATACTCACAACCACAACCACACCTACACTCACATCCACGCCCACACCCACCCCCACCCCCCCCCCCCCCCCCCCCCCCCCCCCCCCCCCCCCCCCCCCCCCACCCCCCCCGCCCACGCAA
>CAJNSZ010000180.1:151758-187689 GCA_905329745.1 Rotaria sp. Silwood2
CAATAGCTCTTTCTGGAAAGTTTTTTTTCATGTTGAGAAACCATGAAAAGGGCCGTGACTCACGGTCACGGTCACGGCCTGGGCTCACCGTGACCGTGACTGTGACCAACCTGTCGTGACCGTGACGTGACCGTGACCAAAAAAAGTTGGTCACGCCGGGCACTAGTGACATCATATATTCTGTCCATGATTGCGTAAAATCACAAACGTATAGGAATAGTCGTCTTATGGTAGAGAAAATAATCAAATAGCTTGATTTTAACTACTTATTTGACGAAATTAGTTCTTTATTATCGATCTAAGAATATCTCCAATATCAAATATGAGTAATATTAATATTATAACAAATTATTCAGCTGAAGATATAGGTTAGTTTTCAAATTTCTATTATTTAATATAATATCTGTTTGAAATTAGAACGAATAATTGATAATTTTTATTCTCCAACATGTCAATTATCTATTGAACAACGTCAGCAATTGAATACTATTCTTGAAAATTTACAATATTCAACATTAGCATGGGATTTTTCATGGAAATTATTAGATATAAATAAATCTACAAGTGTACAATTCTTCGGTGCTGTTGCTCTTTGTAATAAAATTTCAAAAAATTTGTAAGTTTTTACAATATTTGCTTAGTTCTTTTTTTTTGTTTTTATGGATAAAAATATTCAGATCGGAATTAGATAATAATCAAATTCAACAATTATTTCAACAACTTATTCAACGATTAATTTTCTATATTTCAATTCATGCGAAACAAATTATAACAAAATTAACTGTCGCTGTTAGTAGAATTTACAAAAAACGAAATTTTGTTTTTTTTCATCTTGAATTCTATTCTATTTAGTTAGATCACTTAATTTTGCATATGATACCAGACAAATGGACTAATGGTATAACGGCAATTATTAATCTATTTACACAATCACAAAATGAATTTTTAATTCAACATGTTTGTTAATTAAATTTTTGAACATAATTTTATACTTTTTTCCTTTCTTATATTTTAGCCTGAAAAAGCACATCTAATTGTATTAAATATTTTAACTATACTTCCAGAAGAAGTAAGTTATTTTTTATTCTAAATGATAATGCATTATTATCTTCGCATTTAAAATTCTTATGACACAGAAAATTGATATTCCAAAAGTCATTATAAACAAATAAATCAGATTAATTTATAGAAATTATTTTATTTTAGTTTTCACGTATTAATGTATCTAAATCTCAGCGTTCTTTAATTCGACTTGAACTTGAAAAAGAATTTCCTAATGGTAACTATTTAAAATAAAATCGAATTTTCTTTTTATATGTTTTTTTTTTATATTTTAGTTCTTAATTATTTACAATTTATTATTTCAACTTATAATCAAATAGAAATTCTTAGTAAAATTTTTTCTTGTTTATCAAAATGGCTTGAATTTGGTATATCAATACTTAAAATTGAAATACTTTTTGAATATTTATTTAATTCATTAAATAATGAATATTTATTTGATGATGCTTGTGATTGTCTTAGTGTTCTATTTACTTCACCTGATGCATTAAAATATCCATCGACATTTTCTCATCTTTTACCATATGTTATACAATTTGAAACAATACTTGATCAATGTTTAACAATAGGAAATAAAGTAAAAAAGAAAACTCTTTTATTCTTTTTTATTAATTGAGTTTAAATGAGAAGGAAAAAGCTGAATATATTACAAAATTAATAACACAATTTGGTGAAAATCTTGTACAACTTATTGTTCAAATGTCAATGACAACAAATTCACAATCACAAATAGTTTCACATAATTTTTGTCGTCTTGTTATGGTAAAATATTATTTCATTCATAATTATTTTATTATTTTCTATATTATTTAGAAATGTACTGAAATAAAAGGACAATATCCAATTGAAGAAACATGTTCAATATTAACATTTAATTTTTGGAATGCATTAGAAGTATCATATCTAATTTATTATCTATATTTAACGATATATATGTTTAATTTTTAGGAAGAAATTAATTCAATTAATGAAAAAACGAATCAAGAAATTCTTTTAGAAGTTTTTCATCCATATTTTGAACATTTAATTGAAGTATTAATATCTAAAGGAAAATTACCAGATAATGAGAATATATTTACTTATGAAGATAAAGAATCATTTCGATGTTATCGTGCAGATATAATAGATACAATGGTAAATAATGAATAAATTTCAGAATAAAAATATTCAACTTTTTGAATTTAGATATGCATGTATAATATTCTTAATAATAGAGCTATGGAAGGTAAGCTAAATTATAAGAAAGGAAAAAAGTATAAAATTATGTTCAAAAATTTAATTAAAAAACATGTTGAATTAAAAATTCATTTTGTGATTGTGTAAATAGATTAATAATTGCCGTTATACCATTAGTCCATTTGTCTGGTATCATATGCAAAATTAANTGAAATTTGAAATCCGTCGATGAAATTAGGTGTAGCTTCCTTTGAAACTTTAAAAATCAGCATACTGCTAAGAGCAAAATAAATCCTAGGGGTTGCCCAGGAAAAAGCTAATTTTTTTCGCAAACTCCGAGTGCAAATTTTTTTTTGATAAAACTCCATCAATTGGGTCCAACATCACCTCCCATGACTTTCATCTGGAGCCCATGCTTGGAAGTCGAGATTCAGCTTATTTGAAAAATCCTGAGTACGCCCCTGGGTGGCTCATTCGCTAGTATTCTTTAATCTTAAGTTTCAAATACTAACTGGTGTGTCAGAATAAACGTTCTTCTAAATATTTTCTTAATATCGTCGTCAAGATCCATTGCCATATCTTAATCGTTTTATTTAAAAAGATTCATAACTCAATTTTCTACAAACAAAAAGTAGATAAATAGTACCGTAAGACTTCAATATGACCAAATTTCATAAATAAAGAACAATTCATTTAGATCTATTTATTTGAGTTTTATTCTAACGAAAAAATAACACTAATCAATTATTTCTTTCAATGTACGTCATGAGAAAGAACACACTTTGTTATACTTCAATTGAAAATCAATAGAAAAAGGTACTGATTGATATTAATAACAAGACTTGAACTATTCTAGAACATTTAAAAGCCTTCCTTGAAATTTGAATAGCTAGAATTCGTTGATGAATATTCTAAATAGTGTAGTTTTTTGTTTATTTTTGCACAGTCGTCATATGATCAATATTAAAGACATGAAGTGATCAAGTGATAACTCTAGAAAAAAAACCGATTAACACATGGTGATATTGAAAAAATACGTGAAGAAAAATTTGCTCTAGTGCATCTGTTAGAATATCTTAAAATTGCTTCGCTATACAAATAAGAATGATTAATAATTCAAATATTAAGAAATCTAATCTTATGTAAAAAAAAAGCTAAAGAAAATATTTTATTCTTTTTTTTATTTTTCATTGAAGCTATGTTGTATTCTTCGTGATCTTGATTCTATTCTTCAAATGATTGTTAAACAATATGCTGATAATATTCAAGTAACAGAAGTATGTAGAATATTCTTTATTGATTTGATTGTTAATTTTTGTATTTTGAAGAAAATTTGTGAAATTCTTTCACGAATCGTAACAATATTACGAGAATCAAGTAGTTTAGTATTAAATATATTTATTCAACTTTTACAAAATATGGGACGAAATATATTACATGTAGAATTTTTAAATTTTGTTCGAAATGTAAGTTTACTATTTCGTTATTTAATAAAAGAAAAAGAAAATTTTATTATTTGATGTAGATACTTCTACTCTTTTCAAAAGACATAGACAAACCAGTTTTAAATCTTTTTCTTATTGTTCTTCAAAAATTTCGATGTCTATTTAATGGAGGTTTGTTTATTTATCTTTTGCTTTTTTATCGTATGAATTATTATAGATATGCAATGGTTAAAAAATCATGTTGACATGGTAGAAGATGTTGCTAATTTCTTTAGTCAAGTAAAACAATCTTTATCAATAAAATTCATTTTTCTATTCTCTTGGTTTTTTTTTTAGGTCATTAAAAAATTACCAAATATTATACATCAATGTCCTGATGAAGAATTTATTCTATTTATCGAATTAAGTAAGTATTAAAGTTACAAATATTTATTTTATAATTATATAAATTTCAAGTAAAAAATGGTATTCAATTACATGAACCAGGAACATTAAAAAGTATATCAACATTTACTGTAAGTTGTTAATAATAAATATTGAAATATTTCGAATAATTTTCTTTCTTTTGAAAAAGTCTAATTTTATTGAATATACAAAATCAGATCAACGTACAATAAATCTTCTACAACAAAATGGTTTTGAAATAGTTCAAATTCTTTTACAGGTTAGATTCACTTTCAATGATTATTTACAATAGTAGCTAGAAGAAGCCAACATACGGAGAGGGTGTCGCAATTTTTATTCGCAAAGATAAAATTTCAGTTCTGTTGGAAAAAAAATTCGACACATTAGTCATGAATATAATTAACCACTCGTTCTCACTACCTAACCTTGATTTCGAAATGAGAAAAAGTTTGTCGAAATCCTGAGAATGTGACAATATAGAAAAGAGCTTCTTTACACGACTCAATCTGATGAAGACAATTAATATTTCAAATGCTATATGCAACAGTTTTCTCACATAGCAATAATTAATTTAGATTTATTAGCGCTTAACTTATCAGATGAGCCAAGATAGCTGAATGTAACTGTTATTCACTATTGATTTCTTCTACGGAAGTCAAAGATTTAGAAATAACAATTGCGCTAGAAGTTCGCGCTCGTGCAGTCAGCCGCTTTTTCTACGTGAGTTTTGCTTGAGGGACAGTCTAGTTCTTTCTGTGTCAATCAGTAAAATGCACAACAGGTTTTTGACATAAGGATTAGAAAAATTCGAGATGATCCCTCAAAACCATGTTACACTCTTGGTTTGACCACTACTGATCATTTATATTCTTATAGAGTTATTTATACTCTCATCATAATGGTAGAATAACATATTACAAATAACGATTTTTTTAATGATTTTGTTGATTGAGTCTATGAATTCTAATTTAGTGTATTGGTGGTGCAAGTCCTCATCATCTTATTGAAAGTTTATCATTACCTCTTTTTACTCTGTCAAAATCCTATATTGATTGGACAACATCTTGGATTCAACAATGTTTAAATAATCCAAATTTCCCAACATCATCTGCTAAACGTCATCATCGTGAAACTTTATTGAAAGTATTAACAGCGTAAGTTTCTTTTCTGTGTTTTTTTTTTTGGATTTACTATCATTTGACTTATTTATTGGATTTAGTAAACAAACAAGTCGCTCAAGTTTCAAAGATCATGTTAATACATTTTCACTAGCATGTCGTGAACCAATATCTAAAGAAAATTATTTATCATGATTAATGACGAAACATTTTTCTTTTTGTAACTCTAAGTAATTGATAACATTGTTCGTTTTTTTTTTTTGTTTCTTTTCTATTGTTGTAAAAGATGAAATGTATCAAAGTGATTTTGAAATTAATGTTTTTTCATATCTTAACAGAATAAAGTTGATATTGGATTTGTTATATATTCCATTTAATATATTATTCACGAGTATTGTACTTATGTTTAATACGGATTCATTTCATATGATTTTTTTTTTGGATGAAATCATGAAAAAAAAAAGATCCTAACATGAGATTGAATATAATCTAAAATAAAAAAAAACAAACAAGAAAGACGAATAGCGAATGAATAGTAATGATTTAACAAAAAAAATCAATTATTGTTTATATTGCAAATAATTATTTGACATTAGTATTATTTTATTGTTTGTTTTTGTTTAGCAAAATTTGATAATCTTTTTCTGATGAACAAATCATATCGATAGGTTAATATTTCAATGTTTTCTTTTTCCCATGCTGTTTTTTTTTAATATTAACAGTCTCTTTATATAAATATCGAATAACAGATTTTTTTTTGTCACTATTTTCTTTGATGCATTTTAAACGAAGGAATTTAATCAATAACTAAAACATCAATTTTGATTTTTTAAGAAGGACATTTTTCAATAAAATTGACGCTATTAACATTTCACATAGAGAAAACACTGCTTGAGAACGACAATTGCCGTTCAACCATATAGATGATGACATGGTCGAAACAATAGAAGTTTGATGAATTTTCAACGACGAACAACACAAATATGACAACAATCATAATCAATTATATTCGTGATCTATTAAGCCAAAATAGCATGTTGAAATATCTATCACGGTGTGTGAGGCAGGCCGGGAGGGGGGGGGGGCGGACGAGGTTTACTTTTCTCGCTATAAATTTTGGGTGTGGGTGTGATTGTTTGTTACACCAATTACACATGTACATCTCCGAATCATAAGTGACATCAATGAGAACTCAAACTTCTTATTTTATTGCATATATTTTTCAAAAGACAAGATTTTATTTTGATGAGTAAATCGTAATCATCCTAAGCATAGCAATCTTTTAATATTGGACAGTTATTCAGCTAATCCAGTACTGACGAGAATTTGTTCCTTAGAAAACTCGAACGTTCGTTGTAATTTCACAGTCAGTCAGCATTCGACGATTTCCGAAAAGCAACTTTTTCATTTCGATTTATACTAAACAAACAGTAAATTTAAAAGAGTTTTGTGACATAAGCAAGATTATTTTTGTTTTTATCCATCGTCTCTAGAATGGCTTTTTTTTTACCAAGTTGAAGTTGAGTAGTAAAAGAAGAAAAAAGAGGGTTTTTATTCAATCAGCAAATAATTAGCCGTCACCATCTGTGTTTGTTTTTCCGCATTCATTATTATATGAAAAACAGACGTACAGGTAAGAAAACATAATTTCTACTTGCATTTTGGCGTACTTATTTATCAATATAATAGAGAATACTTAACTGTGAATATAGAACTAAGGGCATACTCTTGATAAAATCAGATTCATAATCCGATGAAGTCTCTGAGATAGCAATGCAAACCTCAACACATCTACTCCATAGATCGCTGCTAGCGCACAATAATGAAACATATTCTTGACTATTTTCACGCCTCTAATAAAGTATCCAAAACAAAATCTAGCTGTTAACTATTTTCATGTAACATTAGTATAAACTGTAAGAAAAGCAAATAATCATTTTTTTGTTTGTGTGTGTTTCAGCTGCTACCCAGTCAAAGAAGACTAT
Source organism: Rotaria sp. Silwood2 (assembly GCA_905329745.1). Classification (NCBI taxonomy): domain Eukaryota; kingdom Metazoa; phylum Rotifera; class Eurotatoria; order Philodinida; family Philodinidae; genus Rotaria; species Rotaria sp. Silwood2. Next base: position 158,950 of record CAJNSZ010000180.1, read on the forward strand.
CTAAAAACGGTGTTTGTATTGATAATAATAGATCACAAGAACGAAGATGTAGTAAAGGATCATTATAACGAAAAAAGGCAACTTTCCGTGCGAGAACGAAAAAAATCGAGACTTATCAAACTGTGATGTTTCAATAATTGGATGAAAACAGTTCTTATAAATGAATACATTAGACCTGGTGACTGAGTAATTGATCTATCTTGTGAAACGGGTGAAGACCTGAAAAAATGGGCAGCTGTCGACATTTCTTATTTGCTTTGAGCAGACATTTCGGAAGTATCCATTGAAGAATGCAAAAGAAGATTTGAAGAATTGAAATTGAACATTCAATCTGAGTTCTACATTGTTGATTGCTTTTCATATGTGTTTCTTGAATTGCCATGCTTCGCTTGCAACAAGAATTTGTTTCAATCTTTTGTCAATTTGCATATCATTGTGCATTCAATTCTGAAAATTCTATGCGTGCTTGACTTTCCAATATTTCCAAATGTCTAAAGCCAAATGGAATATTTATAGCAACTATTTCAGATTCCAAAGTTATTCATCAAAGATTAATGGAATCATCAAGTACTTCCTTTTGAAAATAATATTTATCGAGTAACTATTGATTCAAAAGATAATTTCGTACAACACGAACAGAAATACAAATTCTTTTTGCACGATACGATAGATAATTGTCCAGCATACATTATTGATATTGATACTCTAAAGACTGATGCTTGTCAATTTGGTCTTGAACTAATTTATTCAGAAAACTTTAGCAAGGTCTTTAAAGACTACAAGCATAAATATCGCTATTTGATAAAAACAATAATAGATAAAAAACAGCATTTCAAAAGATGATTTGATTCGATCAGACGAATTGGAAGTGGCCACTCTTTACTTGGCAATTATTTTCCAAAATAAAGTATTAGACGAAAATGCGAGCTTCAATAAGCAGTAGAACGTCTTACCTTATCTTTTGTTATAACTCATTTTTAGCTTTTCAACTAAAAAACATCGGTCATTTCATTTTAAATAGCATTATTACGAAATGAGACCAAAGTTTGGATTGTCTATTAGAAAAAATTTTTATTCGTTCTACTACGATATATCGAGCAATCACATGTATAGATATGACAAACTTCAAAACAGCTACAAATTGTTGAAATATCGTAGTGAATTTTTCGACAGTACCTAATAGTATACATCTTGACTTGACTGCTGGTATGAAAGACAATGAACTAGTTTTTATGGTGAGTGATGAAAGCTCAAATCACTGGTAGTATGTCGCATTGATTCAGGAACTGTGTAATGATACAATATTCATTTCAGCGCTAGATGTGTTTTTTTTCTAATATACCGCCACTTCAGGCATTCACATATGAGTGTAGCAAAGGATTAGTTACAAAATCACTTTTTGCTAGTAGGAATAACAACTATTGTATTATTAATTAGGATGTCAGTGCGCATTATCTCTTCATCCACATCTGAAATTTTAATAGAGTATAAATCATTTTGAGGAGTGTCAATCATTGTGATTTAATTACAATAAATGCGCTATTAATAAATAAACGAATAAAATAAAGCAAAAGTACGAAGAACATTGTTAAATTCGAGTTGCTGCAATCAGTCTTAGTAAGTCTAGAAAAAAAAAAAGATAAGAATAAAATAATAAAATCAAACTAATTTAAATATAATTGATTACCATGGTTCGAGTGTGCTCTGATAAACATAACTGCATCATGCGTCGTCACATAAATTATATCAGATTCTGTCTTCTCATAAAAATTCATCAATTCAAGAGTATGTCGAATTTCATCTTAAAATTGATAGCAAAGTTAATTCTCGAAGAAAATAATTAAATTTACTTACATCGACATTCACTTAAATATAATTGAATGTCTCGTTTTTTCAAATCGTTATAAATCTAAAATAAAATGTAAATTTTCGTATTTGATTTTTCTTGTAAACAATACAAACCTCAATGAGTAACTTCACTCCAACTGTATCAATAAAATTGAAAGGTGAACAATCAAGAATAACATATTTATATTGAATGCCATCATTTTGATTCAAATTTTGTATGTCATATGAAATAAGTGGATCTTGTCGTAATTGAATACCGATTAGTTCATAAAATTTCCGTTTAAAAAATGGTGTGTTACATGCATAAAGTGATTCATCAAAACGAAGAATTTTAATATTGGCAAATTGCCGAGCCTATATATATATAATATTTTCAATTTACGTAGATAGAAAGTGATTCACTAAATCCTCGATTAATACAAAAAGATAATCTCACTACAGGATCTAATGTGAGTATAGGTGTTATGGGTTGTGGTGTATGAAGAGAAAATCTTCACCTACATTCCATCCTATCAACTACTTACTACTGGGAATACTTTGACATTCTTGTAGAGTTCAGTATTGTCAATTTGACCGAGAACAGCAAAACGAGGCCTTTGACAAAAAAAAAAAGAGAAATGTTTTCTAAAAACAATATACAATAAAAACACTCACATTTGTGTACGTATTGTATTTATGAGAAATGAAGTACCTAGACCTACGTAGAGACCAATATCAACTTCGAACAAGAGTATAGTTAAAAATGTGATGAACCATAGAAGCTATTTGATTCGAGAGAAATTCAAAGGTTATTATTGGAAATAGTTCTATTTACTTACACATTCCATAATACTAATACGATAGTAAAAGAAGAAATCTTTAATTTGAAACAAGAGCCCTCTCAAATTGACGATGATGATAGCAGCCAGACAAGCCATTGGAAGTGACTGAAATAGTGGTGTTAGTGCAACTATGACTATACCCAAAACAAGACATGAAAAACCGTTAACGAGTTGAGTTTTACAACCACTTCCTTCTTGCACTGCAGAACGACTCATTGAACATCCACTTGGAAAGCATTGAAAGAACGACGAGACAGTATTGGATATTCCATAAGCCAACAGTTCCTAATATATAAAACAAAATGAAGTGAGAGTCTATGAAAGTATCGTTTACATCAGTTGATCAAGAATTCTAGTTTTGGGTGTGGGTCAATCTTCTCTCCACCATGTATATTTGAAAAAGAGTTTTGTCAAAAATCCTGCCAATACCTGTAATCTTAATACTTATACAGCGCACTGACTTGAGTTTGACAAACAATAGCATAAATTAAATGATATTTCAAAAAATTTTCAGAATTGTCATGGTCAAAGTGAAAAACTTAAAACTAGAAATACACCATTTTGTAGAACAAATTTCACTTTATCTATTTGCATACTATGATAATGGCTTCAATCAATTTTTTGTGATTGAACATTTCTTACAAAAAATGTTCTAAATATTATGGTTTTTACTAGATTAACATTTAAAGTTCAAAAACTCAGATCGTGAAAACACCAGAAGATTTTACTCAAAAGTAATGAAAATTTGGATTTCTAGCAAATTTCTTGTAGTCTTTCATACTAGGTAAATTATTTCACAAACTCAGATTTTTCATCAACTGGTTTAGTAATCTGTGAATATAGACGAATGATCGATCATACCTGATTCGAACTAACTTTGTAGTTATGTTTTCGACTAAACATTTTGGCCATCGAAATGGAAATACACAGAGTGACCATAGCAATTGGGATAGCATGTACGACTAAGTATGATATCTGCTTGAACGGAGGCGAAATTGGTGCTGGTAAACCTTGTTTGATGGAACCTACCACCGATACATCATGATGCTTGTGAATTTCAGTGAAATGAGAGATAATAGTACCAATAACTATCTAAAATAATTGATCAAGAAATTTATCAATTCTCATTCTTCCAAGCGAAAGTTCGTCAGAGAATCTGTTCATCAAATTCCGATCCGAATCTGACAACTTTCTCTTGAACAAGATCGAATCAAGATTCATAACCAATCATAAAGGTGTTACTCCAAAAGTAGGCAGTAATTATAAGTTGATTTTAAAAAAATCTTTGTCAAAGTTGTCTGAAAAGTATGGCAAATGTATTAGTCATCGAATACGAATAATCGAAAAAAGCATTTCATATCTTCGGAGAGACGATCAGGTTCGGATCATGATCCAAAAGTTTTGGACCTGACAGACTATAACATTCACATCCTGAAACAGATAAGATTTGAATTGGTACTGAAAATATTTGTGTCATAGATCTAACGAAAGAAGAAAGATCAACTCATCTTTCAACAATCTGCAGTATAGGATGCTGTCAGGAGCAACTTTGCTAATTCGATATCTTTCCTATAGCTAATACTAACGGTGGTTCTAAACAGAAAATCGGTCTGACTTAGGCGTTTTTTGCTTTATTGTTTGATCTATGCGTTAAGACTGGCATATGAAAAGTGAGATCTTACACAGCTGATAACAAAACTTAGACATACCAAAATAAGTTCATTTGGAATAACAATACGTAGAGTCGATTTATAACGATCATTCAAATATTTAGCTATGTATAAGAGGAAAATAGAGGTAAAAGCAATTGCTGTTGACACCCAATTGACATTTTTGATTACTGAAGCGATCAGTTTGATATAGAATCTGGGCAATTTGAAAGCACCATCCACATTACGTGGACTTTTTACACCGAAAACAGATGGTATTTGACTTGAAAATACATGAACAGCAGCACCCGCCGTAAACCCACTGATAAACGGTTCTGTCAAGTATACAGTGAGAAAGCCAAGACGAAAGACTGACAGAATTAACTTGACAAAAAAAAAAAATTTATTCCTTTATCTTTTATGTGGTTGAGTTTGTCGAACTCACCTGAATAATTCCAACGAAAAATGCCAAAGTAGTAGCTAGACCCACTTTTTCACTAATTATCATTGAATCGGATATATTCGATAGAATATATGATTGATTGTTAATAACATTACGAGATTGTAATGATGCTCCATCAATAGCTTGTGCAGTCATCAACGATGTAATAGCAAATGTGCCTTTAGAATAGAACACCAACGAGAAACTACAAGTTAACCAAAAACAAAATACTCTATTGTAAATGGGACTAACCGAGAGATAAATGTGGACAAGTGCCAAAGATCATGTAGAAAAGAACAGGAAAGAATGAAACATACAATCCTAAATTATGCATGCACAAAGGTAATCGAGTCGAATTCAAAGAATATATGTATATATATATATACCATAAACAGGTGGCAATGTTGTCAAAATTCCATAAGCCATACCTACAATTATCACAAAATAAGTATTATAGAATATATTTTTGTTTAATTTGTCTGTTACCTTGTGGTATATGCATGATAGCTACTGTAATACCAGCAATAATATCTCCGAAAAGATATTTTCGTATCTTATATTCCTTAAGACAACGAATAATCGGTATTCGATCTAGTAATGTGTTCATAATACTGATGCAACTTAATGTATTGTAGAATTTATTCAAATGATTTTTAATACGATTTATTGTTGGTGTACGTGGCTTAACAATTTCATACTGATTAATAAATGATTGAAATCTCAATCGATTATTATTTCCTTGTGATTGTCGATTGAGTATTCGTCCTTCGACAAATTCATCAGCATAACTATTATTATTTACTGTTGATATCATGTTTACTTAATAATCTAAAATGAACACATTCAATTTATCTAACAGAAAAACATTAACAATTTTCATCTAAATTTATAAACCACTCGTGAATCATGCATCTAACGATGTGGAATTTGAGTTCTATCGAATGATATATAATTAATGTCAATATAATTAAATTATATAGGACTGAGATATCTAGAAATATCTAAACTGCATAGAAAGCTACGATTTATGTAACTGTTCTCTTGTCATGTTTAGGTATAGTTATGGGTTTGTGCAAAATATAAAATCTATATAATAATATCAAGTGTAAATAATCAGACGCTGAAATGATAAATGAGTAAATATATAGAACAGTAACAGAATTAAAAATTATTTGTTATGAAAAATAATATATTGAATAATATCTGAACAATAACAATATTGAATGATGAAAGTGTTTAGATTTATATAAAAAATGGTGAACTCATTGAAGTAGCATTTGGACAAAATTCTGCAATATAAGTAAAATGTGTCGTATGAAGCACTTAACCGACAGCTGTAGTGATATAAATAAAACAAGAAATATTAATTTTTAAATATTAAGACGAAGTGATAAATGAAAAAGGATTCTTTTTAATTTGAATGCTCATCATAAATCTCATTATGATAATAATGTATAAATACTTGAATGATATTTCGTCTTAATAATCGTGAAACTATAGTTGAAATAATGTCAATAAGTACCTTTCACAGTATACCTTTGTTAAAACTTCTAACTTATCTCTACTTTCGAATAAAAATAATATTAAAATTAAGGTTCACTTTCAAATCGAACATTTTCGAATTGCAACGAATGGTTACATTAGAAAAATATTTTCTAAAGTAGAAAAAAAAGTCTTTAAATTAGAAGAAAACTAATTCAATACATACGTTATAATATGATGTTATCAACAATACATTTAAACGATATACTTTTATACGTTGTTTCATCATCAGAATAAATCACTTGATTGATTGAAATTCTTATGTATGTTTAAAATGAATATGAGTGTTGAGTTATTGTAAAAAGAAATTGAAACATTTACATAGGATAGGGAGGATGTGTTAATCCAATGTAAAGATGATAAATAGTAACATACACATACACTTTATTCTTCTATCGAAAGTCAGTAAATTTTCATAAGAACAATATCGAAAGAAGGGAAGGTGACTGAGAAAGATGCAATGTCACTTTATATCTTCATGATAATCTCTTGAGGTTTCGATGGATGTACAAAATATAAATAATCAAAATAAATTTCAAATCCAATCACTACATAGAAATAAAGAGTAAATCGTTCTTTACATAGCATTATATTTAGATTTTTATTTTTAAATAAAATTCTTTCGTTGTGTCTTATAAACATCGTGATAATAATAAACCGATGTATTCATATGCTTACTGTGCTTATTTATAAATTGCTGAATTAGTTACTATTTATAATCATCCTTGAAACGAATCGATACTGACGAATGAAATGAAAGAAAACAGACACTTGAAACAATAATTTCGAAGAAGGCAAAAATATCATTTGTTAGAAAAATGAAAACTAAAAGTAATTCGACATTATTTTTTAAAAAGAAAATCGAATTCCAAGACAAACATGTAATAAAGACTTCCGATTATCAATGGTTGTTTTCATGCAACTTCTCCATTGAATACAGAAGATTCTCAATTTCTTCGTTGTTAATTGAAGGGCGTCCGAAAAGTTACTATACTAAAAGAAATTCAAATATCTTCATCAGGTTTAAACTATATGTAGTGATTTTTTTTGTACTTCTGATGGTAGAAGAGAATTCTAAGCTTTTATATATATATAGAAAAAAAAACATAAGAATAACTAATAGAAAATGAATGAAAGTTACTTTAATACAAAAGCATACTGGATATACTCAGAAGTCTTTTCCTAGTGTTTTCTTTATGCATGAAATTTTTGAACACTCTGGAGAACTATTGTTAATTCTTCTTAAAAACACTGAATTTTTTTTTTTGTATTGAAGTAACTTGTCTTAGTTTTTAATTATTCTTCTAAAGCGTTTCTTTATAAATAAAAACTTGGCTCTCTCTCCTCTATCATCAGAAGAAAAATTGGTCCTTCTGTACAAGACACCCGGCAGGGATATTCGAACTTTTTTTGTACAGTGACTTTAAAGACATTCTCTATTTCTTATCAACTCATGTTTATCGAGATATGTATCAGTTTTTCAAAACAAGTTTATAATCGTAACGAAGATGATCAAAAAAAACAATAACAAACAAACTATTGGAAGAAAGCAAGAGTAAAACAATTGTTGTATGTATTGATCTCGATAAGTATTACTGCTTCAGTTCCCACGAAAATCATATAGATTTGCATAATCTTCAACTATTGCCTATATTTTGGTTATATCTGCTTCGCTGCACCATGCTTACAGCAAGCGTTTTTCTTCGATTGATAGCTTTGAATCAAAGATATCATATACATACATATATCTTTCCTTCCTTACATATCTGTCACATATAAGAATGAGAGAAAAAACCTATTGATGACACATATCGATGTACAACACGTGTTTTTCAACAAGCAAAACAGAAATGATAAAAAGAATCAGCAAAAAACTGTAATGCATCAATGATTACTACATAACTATTGTCGGCGCCAGAATTAAATAGGGGTGGGTGTAAGCTCAATAACTCGACAACCGCAATAGCTAGCGATCTGCGGTTTTCGTCAATCGAAAGAGGAGGAGTTGGGACGTCTTTTTCTCTGATAATGTATAAGACGAAATCCTTTTAAAACTAATCATATTTGAAAAACATGCAAAAGAACCCATGAAAGTGATCNTGGGTGGGGGGGGGGGTGGGGGGGGGGATGGGGGGGGGGGGGGGGGGGGGGGGTGGGTGGGGGGGTGGAGGGGTGGGTGTGGGTGTGGATGTTGTCTCCTCTTTATTCACATCCCCACACTCACACACCCACACCCACACACCCACCCACATCCACACCCACACCCACACCCTGTTGAAATTTTAACAGGAGAAATACTCTTGGTATAGCATCTGTCTAGAGAAATCTCTATCTGTGTTATGTGACTATTTTCATTCGATTTTGGTCAAGGATTCTTTTTCTTGTTGTTTTCGACAAAATTAACCTTGAAATAACTCTAAGCTATCTTCGTTTATTCGAATAGCCACAACAAATGTGAAAAATTTTCTGTTTGACAGTTGCATTTTAAATAGTGATTCGTATTGGTGTTCGTTTCACAATAAAAGGCTAATCGACACTTGTTTGAAACAAGCTTTTTAAAAAGTATTATAGTTTTTCTAACAAAATCCAGGCGATTTTATTTGTATTTTAACCTAATTTGAGTCAATGTTTTGATATAAGCATGTAAAAAAGTTACCAGTGGAAAAGTTACTAATTGAAAATAACTCTAATTTGTACTCAGAAAAAAATACTCAGAAACTTTGATAAACTGTCGTTTATATATTCAAGATATTTAATGAGTCACTCAAATCTGGTGTTTTTGTTTTGATTCTAGCAGCAATTGAATAATTCTCGTGACAATAATTGTTCTAGTAAACACATTTGACTACACGCATGCTCAAGTTAGATGATTTACTGAACGTGTGAAGAAAGGTGAGATCAATCAAGTAGTAATATCATTTCCTGACATGTATGGTCGTGTGATGGGAAAAAGATTCGATGCACATTTCTTCCAAGAATACGCGGCAGACAAAGGAACACGTGGTTGTACTTCTCTGCTGGCATGGGATATGAACATGGGACCACAATCCGGTTGTACATATGCCAATTGGCAACGAGGATTTGGTGATTTTCATTTAGTACCTGATTCGACATCATTGCGATTGATGTCGTGGCACAACAAAACTGAAACTGTGATATGTGATATTTATGATGATAAAGAAAATGATCACATTCTTGTGCCGTATGCACAACGCAGTATTTTACGAAACCAAATTGAAGCAGCATCAAAGCTATCTTACAAAGTACTTAGTGCAAGTGAATTGGAATATTATACTTATGAAAATAGTTATCATGATGCTCATGCTAAAAATTATGAAAAATAAAAACTGAAACTTTTAGGTGACTATCCTGAAGATTATCATTTACTGCAAGCAGCTCGTGGAGAAAAATATACTGAAACATTTCGACATCATCTCAAGGCCAGTGGTATTCCTGTAGAAACAGTAAAGGTGAAGCTGGAATTAGACAACATGAAGTAAATATCCAATTCAGTGATATTATATCGATGGCCGATTGAGATGCAACATACAAACAATGTTTGAAAGAAGTGGCCGATCAACTAGGTGCCAGTGTTACATTTATGGCCAAACCTTTTGTGAATACTGCCGGTATTGATTGCCACATTCACTTGAGTATCGTCAACGTTAGTGATGGCAAAAATGCAGTCACTGCTGATGGCAATGGCACAGACTCGAATGACAAATTTTGTCCATTGTTCAAACACTTTCTAGCTGGTTAGTTAAAATATACACCTGATGTTATGGTATTTTATGCACCAACAATCAATAGTTATAAGCGGTTCGTGACTGCATCATGGTCACCAACACATTTAGCATGAAGTTATGACAATAGCACAGCTGCTTTTCGTATAGTTGGTAAAGGTCAATCTACTCGTATCGAATGCCGACTTCCAGGTGGTGATTGTAATATTTATCTGGCATTTTTCTGTATCATTAGCAGTTAGACTTCGAGGTATTGCTGATCAACTTGAACCACCACCGGTTTTCGAAGGTGATATTTATCAGGCAAGAGAAGTTCCTCAAGCATCTCGAGCATTGAAAGAAGCTATTCATGTCTTTGAAAATAGTAATTTTGTACGAGAAGCATTTGGTGAAGATGTTGTCAATCATTATCTCAACTTCTATCGGCTGGAGCAAGCAGCCTTTGAAAAAAGAGTTACTGATTGGGAACGACGTCGATACTTTGAACAAATATGGATTCTATCCTTTTTCATTTCTTCATTTAATCACTTTTCATCTAAATTTTTTCTCTATTTTCAAATAGCGATCTATACACTAAAATAAATAGTTCATTAGCCTATTCTTGAAGTTTTCTACACTCCTTGTAAATATCTTTGTAGTGGATATGAACAGTATGAGTGTGAATGTGTAGTTGGATGCTTGAAGTAATTTCTCTAGTCTTGGCTTTCTTTGATGGTCAAGAGAGCATGTAACCAATTACAATCAAGTAGGACTTGTTATAACTATGATCAATACTCGAGATAAATACATTGGTTCATTATGTCCTTTGTGACTGTTTATTAGTACTATTTGCTTGTATCTTTAAATAGATATACAGTAGTGGACAAAATTATAAGAACAGACAGTTTTTTAGTGTTTTCATTTCATTTGTCTTTACTTTTCATCTGCTCGAAATAGTTCATGTATCTATACATATGCATTCCGACATGCTCTATCCGAAACTGAACTCGGATTTCCTCGTTTTCAATATGAAGTTTGAGAACGTACATGTTTATTAAAAACCGTGGTTTTTNAAGGTTTTCGTCTTATACATTATCAGAGAAAAAGGTGTCCCAACTCCTCCTCTTTCGATTGACGAAAACCGCAGGTCGCTAGCTATTGCGGTTGTCGAGTTATTGAGCTTATACCCACCCCTATTTAATTCTGGCGCCGACAATAGTTATGGTAAACAAAACAAAGAAAGTAGGCTACTTTGATTTCTTTTTTTGTATTTCACGCAATATATACAGTGAGGTGAAGCTTCGAAATATTGTACACTCCATATTTCGTAGCGGTTGGTGAGTTTTGAAATTCGAACAAAATGAATCCTCTTAGAATAGCATTTTTTAGAGACATTTCTATCTGTGTTATGTGATCAGTTTCATGCTCTTTCGGTCAATAATTCTTTTTCTTGTTATCTTTGAAAAAAATTAACCTTCAAATAACTCTAACCTATCTTTGTTCATTTGAATAGTCGTAAAAAATGTGAAAAAAATGCCGTTTGACAGTTCCATTTTAAATAGTGCTCTGTACTATTGCCCATTTCAAAACAAAAGAATAATTGCACCTTTTTGAATCCTGCCTTAAAAAAAAATACCGTAGTTTTTCTAATAAAATCCAGGTGATTTTATGCATATTTTAACATAATGTAACTTAAGGTTATCATATAAGTATGCAAAAAAAAAAATTACAATGATAGAGGTTCAATTGATTCAATGAATCTTATACAGATAGATGATTTGAAAATGACTTTATCTGGTACTCAGAGAAACTTATTCAGAAACTGTAACAAACTATCGTTTACATTCTCAATTTATTTAGTGAATTATTCAAGTCTTATATTTTTTATTTTTTGATTCTACAGTCAATCAATTTATTCTCTTGACGTTACTTGTTCCGGTAATATCCTGTGAATACAAACATGCTCAAGTTAGATGATTTACGTGAACGTGTGAAGAAAGGCGAGATCAGTCAAGTGGTGATGTCATTTCCTGATATGTACGGTCGTTTGATGGGAAAAAGATTCGATGCAGATTTCTTCTTGGAATGTGCTGTAGACGATGGAACACATTGTTGTACTTATTTGTTAGCATGTGATATGAATATGGAACCACAATCAGGCTACACATATGCTAATTGGCAACGAGGATTTGGTGATTTTCATTTAGTACCTGATTGGACATCGTTGCGATTGATGTCATGGCAAAATAAAACTGCAACTGTCATGTGTGATATTTATGATGATAAAGAAAGTGATAAAGTTCTTGTACCTTATGCACCACGCAGTATTTTACGAAAGCAAATCGAAGCAGCATCAAAACTATCTTATAAAGTACTTAGTGCAAGTGAATTGGAATATTATACCTATGAAAATAGTTATCGTGATGCTCGTGCACAGAACTATGAAAAATCAAAACTCAAGCCGTTGGGTGACTATCCTGAGGATTATCATTTACTTCAAACCGCTCGTGAAGAAAAATATACGGAAGCATTTCGACAACATCTCAAAGCCAGTGGTGTTCCTGTTGAAAATAGTAAAGGTGAAGCTGGCATAGGGCAACATGAATTGAATATCAAATTTAGTGATATTCTATCGATGGCTGATCGACATACAACATATAAACAATGTTTGAAAGAAGTGGCTGATCAATTTGGTGTCAGTGTTACATTTATGGCTAAACCGTTTATTGATACTGCCGGTAGTGGCTGCCACATTCACTTGAGTATGGTCAACTCCAGTGATGGCAAAAATGCATTTACTGCTGATGGCAGCGGTACAAACTCGAATGATCAGTTTAGTCCGTTGTTCAAACATTTTCTTGCAGGTTGGTTAAAATATACGCCTGATGTTATGGTATTTTATGCACCAACAATCAATAGTTATAAGCGATTCATGAGTGCATCATGGGCACCGACACATTTAGCATGGAGTTATGACAATCGTACGGCTGCTTTTCGTGTAGTTGGTAAAGGTCAATCTACTCGTATCGAATGTCGACTTCCAGGTGCTGATTGTAATATCTATCTTGCATTCGCTGCATCATTGGCATCCGGACTACGAGGTATTGCTGATAAACTTGAACCACCACCGATCTTCGAAGGTGATATTTATCAGGCAAAAGAACTTCCTCAAGTACCTCGAACATTGAAAGAAGCCATTCGTGTTTTTGAAAACAGTAGTTTTGCAAGAGAAGCATTTGGTGAAGATGTTGTCAATCATTATCTCAACTTCTATCGGCAGGAACAAGCAGCTTATGAAAAAACCGTAACTGATTGGGAACGACATCGATATTTTGAACAAATATAAATTCTATTCTTTTTCTTTTCTTCATTTAATCAATTTTCATCGAAACTTTGCTCTATTTCAAATAGCGATCTACATATTAAAATAAATAGTTCATTAACCTATTCTTGAAAATTTTCCAGGCTCATTGTAAAAATCTCTGCAGTCGATCAGAAAGGCATGGGTGTGGGATATGTACCAGCACATTCTAAACATAGTCGAAGTCTCAATGTATTTCGGACAAATCAGTTTAAATCATCAAATTGAAAATGTTCGAAAAGCTTCATTTCGTCTTATTTTACATGAATACAATGGATTGTATTTGCTATATGCAATTGGCTATCTATTAGATCGGTGGACTTTTTCCATTATTTTCGGCGCATAGAAATCGATTATTAGCCGTTGATCTGAATCGTGCTATAACACCATCGACTGAAACCACTTCAAATGCTTCCCATAGCCCAATTCTTGATCGATTGGCAATCAATGGACTGGCACGCTCATCTTCTGCTGTTGCGTGCATCTTGTTTACAAGTGCTTTCAGTGCTACTTTACTATTGCCTAGATAAATTACCTCGAATCTTTCCCACTCATTGGCTGCATTCGCTCATACGATTAAAGATGCATTTCTCGAACACTCTGCCGTCACGAATTTACCGTTGGACATTAATCTTAACATGATCAACATCTCTTGTTTTGTTCTTTTGTAGTTACAAGCACAGTATCTAAACGATATAGATATTCATCGTTAACTTCTTTTGCTCGTCTTTTTGGCGACCTTTATTTCCAATACCAAAGCTCAAAGCTGATCGTCCAATCCGACGTTTCGATCTCGCCTTTTTTACTTTGTATCAAAGTTTATGCCTGTTATAAGCAATTGCAATTATTTAAAAAAGTTTTACGATCGAACAACAATGAAGATTTCAAGTACGATTAATATAATAAACCATAGTAATTGCTTAAATCGATCAGATCTCTTGTCCATGCGTAATGTTTTTTTTTACTGGAGAAACCGTGTGAATTAATGTGAGAATATGATCGACAGAAAAAATGTGTCGAAAATAAACTATCATCAAGAGTAAGAGCTGCGAGTAGTACTTTATCTAATTGTTTAACTTTGCTTAACGAGTGAATTTATGGGAAGCATATCATTTTTCAGGAAAAGAACTGTTCTGAAGTGTGAGTGAAGGATAACGACTCACTAAAGTCGCACACATATCCACACTCTCGATAACATATACAACATGGAAAACCTGCTAAATGTGATTAACTCAATCCTATCATCTCCAATAATGGAGAATCTTGTAATTATAAATGACAGATATTTTGTATGTTTTCATTGGTACGGATTGTTTAAGCGTAGGTGTTCGCTTACGCTACATATACTCAAGAGAAAACGGAGAATATTTTTTCGGCGTCTGCATTATGGCACCGCACGAATAAATTACTTTTTTCTTTTCTTAGTTCTTCCTCTTTTTTTTCTTGAACCTAATGCTCTAGTCACCCATCACAGTATCCTACACACTTAAATTTTGTATTCAAGAACGTTACATGCACAAAATGAAACATTTTCAATATCGACCAACACAAATGGCAACTATATCACAATAGAACGTGATGTATTATCTATCAGCCCTCAAATTATTTGTATTGACTCCATCAATACAGAGGTTATATTGCTTCTATTTAAACGAAGTCAGGTTTTTCGTAGGTATGCGTGTAGATGGGTGCGTATGGATTATGTTATGTAGTGTAACTTTTGAACAGAATACCTACACTATGATGGCTTGGGTTTTTTCGGGTGATTGTTCGATAAATGCGCTGAGGTGTTGGCTATTGACAGGCGTCAAAGATGAGTCTTACGTGCCAAGATAGACTGCTATCGTCGTGTTTTCTCGAACTCACCGATGCGACAGACTGGATATATCGAGAGTAGAACTCGTTTTGTAATGGGTGTGAGTGGGTGGCGGCTTACTACTATGGTTGAAAAGAAGATCGATATCTACATCCACCCATAAAATAAACTTTTACAAACTTGAAGTATTATCTGAGAATGATGATGTCACGATATAAAAAAAGAACACTGTCAATTGAGATCGAACAAAACTCATAAAACACTTTCTTTTATTTCAATGTCGTTATCATTAACATTATATTTTTTATCTATCTCTCTGACATGAACCTGTTATCTTGAATATGCTATGAAACTGTTTTACGAATCATTGTAAAAACAGTTAGTAAATCACATGATCGATTGCAAATATTGAATTTCGTATTTCTACGTATATGAAACTCTGCAGATTCCGTACAGAATCTATATCTTTTGAATTTAGATGATATTTCATAGTGTGCTTGAGCACTGTCTTTTTTTTCACTATAAAAACAGTGTCTAAAATCTTACTTGTATGCAAGCGTTGAAAGCGCTGTATTATCATCGGACTCATATTTTGCTGTGTAATGTCACTCCACCTAGGTAATGACTTTGTGACATTTTTTTTTTTGAAAACTGGAAAACATCACTGCTGACAGTCCACAATGTGTTTCATGCTCCATTTAAGTATGTTTTGTGTGTGAACATCAGCTTTCCGCGAAAAGATCAAAGACAGGGCATTTGCATCTATCAACTTTTTTCTCTCTTTGTAGTAATGACTCATATGGGTGTGGGGTCTGGTAAAAAGTAGACCCATACCAACGTCCACTCCTCTTCTTTCTCTTAATTTAATATTATCATTTTTCTAATCATTGATTTAATTGGCAAAGGAGACTGTTGTAAATGTCCATTACACTTACAGCAAGTATCAACGAGCTGTTATATATCTCGAATAACTAGAAAACTGATATCATTTATTCTTCAAAGTTATAACTTTGTCAAATCACGCTTTGTGTGTGGATCATATGATCATTGTGGGAAATCAATGCATCACTGCTCATTTTCGTTCACACCTAAGATATAAATTATTATCTGCAAAAACAATCGACAACTACACTACTAAGAACATTGACAAATATATTGAAGCTTTTTAAATTTTGAGCAAGTTGTTAAAACGTTGTAGAACAGTAGAGTTCTTATCGTTTATACTGTTCAGCTCATTTTTTTATTAATAAAGAAGTCTGAAGAATGTTGCCTGCACTTGCTGAGGTGTGTAATGGAGGGAGACGGAAAGAACTGGAAAAATTCTGCTTAAAACTTACACTTACTATTTTCTTCGAAAACATACGAAAGTTCCACAAAAATAAAGACAATTTATTTCTATTGAATTCTAACAAGTTATGCTGATAGATATAAGAGCGCCATTAGAAATTATCAAAACACAATATAAAGAATTAGACTTTAGAAGAGTAAGAATTTGAAGCACAAGGAAAAATAAAATAATGTCAAGTCATTAGAAAATTTAAAGAGAAACAGAAACCACGATGCTACATCCTTTTGTCCGACAGCAGGGAAATTTTTTTCAGAAAAATCCTTTTAGAAATTTTTTCCAGTATTTTCCAGTTGTATGTCTTATAAAAAGTGTTTCATAATAACTGAGGATAATTTGTCGATGATATTTTTCATACACTAGTGGTGAAATGCATAGGCAATAGTGAAATACATGAATTTTTTTATTTCATTTTTGTAATATTACTATTATTACTTATTCAATAGTTTACACTATGAAGAAATACTTTTATAGCGCGAGTCTTTTAGATTTTATCTTAAATGTTCGTAAGCTACCAGTATAGAAAGAATGATTATAAACTATGGAACTAGTAGGTAATGATGCTCGATCTGATGATGTATGGAGAGAATTGAAAACGTGTAGAGTACTCTGAAAGAAACCTTCACGGAAAAGTGTTCGACAAATCGTCATCATTAAAAAACAGAAATTGCAAACAAGAATTGAGAGAATTTGTAAAAAAACCATGTGCAAAAATGATGGACGAAATGCCTTATCACAATTACGACTGATCTAAGAAAACAATGAAGAGTATGTTCATACACATTGAGTTTTATAATAAATTACGTTTTTGAAAAAAAATTTGTCTTGTAAACATGTTTTCCCATGATATATTTATAATTCTCATTATTCAAGAAATAAGGTCATAATTATTAAGTACAAAACCTCTTGTATTTCAATATTGTCTATGCATTTTCGCACTAGTTTTAGCTAGAGATGTGGAACTTTGGAAAATTAACGATCTTGGAATAATATACATGCAATAAAAATATCGACTTTCTACGCCAAGAAAAAGTTTGAAAAATGTTATAAATAAATTATCCTCAGTTATTATGAAACATCTTTAAAGTTTTAGCCAAAATCTAAATTTCATTTGTAAAAAGTAGCTTGATCACCTAGTACAACGTTTATCTCCAAAGTGTATCGTCAACATCACTAGATGCAAGTTTAGTTACTTCTGATAAACATATCTTAAATCAACAAAGGTTTGGTATTATTTAAATCAAAGATTAGCGTAATAAAACTACAATGTTTAAAAGATGATAACAACAAGATGAATCAAAATAGAAATAATTATTTTAAGTTTATTTTATTTATGATGGTGCTTGATCAAAAAATACACCAGGTGTTGGTTTGTCAATACCAAATGTTTCTTTAGTAATTGGAGCATTTTCCTTGGCCAATGTTGTTCGATGCTTTGAAATCGGAGTAACAAGGCTAATTTTTTCAAATGGAATTAATATTTGAAAATACGATAAAGAAAGTATTCTATTAATATATGAAAAAGTAAATGGATATCGTTCGACATCAAATTTAGCATTGGCCATAAATAAATTACGAAAGAAACATGTTATACTAATATCAGCAATAGTAACATGATTTTCACCAAACATATAGCCTTCTTTTGGAACATTTTCTTCTAAATATTGTAATATTTTTGGAATTTCAATATTTAATGATCGATCAATTATTGTTTGATCGCTTTTTTTTCTCCAAACAAACGGTTTAATGACAGTTTCATTAAAATATTGCCATATAAATATATTTCCTATATAAGTATCGGCATATTCTTCATACCATCTTGCTTTAGCTCGATTTACAATATCATTTGGATATATTGAAACAAAATTAGGACTTGGATAACAATCGTCCAAATATTGGCATATAACAGATGAATCACATAATGTAACTTTATCATCTGTAAATACTGGAATACGACGAAGAGGAGAAAGTTTAGAAAATTCTTCATTGCCATAAAATGCAACGATTGGATCAATTTCATATGGAATACCTTTAATAGCTAAGCACACTAGCACTTTTCTCACATATGGAGATAAATATGAACCAATAATACGAACTTTATTTATATGAGACATCTATACAACATAGAAAAAATGAAGTTCATAATCAATTTAAGGCAAGAAGATATTCAAAATTAAGACTGGTAAGTCGCTTACTAATATTGCAATTGAAGAAAAAAAGAAATCTTGTAAAGGTTAACTTCAAGTTACAGTTTGGACTAGAGCCCTTCGCGATCATCCCAATTCCATGGGATCGAGATTTCACAAGCTTTAATTAAGTCTACGGGGCGAGATCAAGACGAAAACAACTGAATTCCACAGGACACCAGCCAAGTCCAAATTACTTCGCACACGAGGTATAAATTTCCATACTAGATATGGAATTGTACAGATTTTAGTAATTCACCTATCGTTATTACGTCACTGAAGAGCCGCATTTTTAATAAAAATCTGAAACAGAATACATCTATAAGCCCGGAAAAAATAGTTTCAGTTCGTATTTCAAATATATTTTCGCTATAAAAACACGTTTTTAAAAAACTTAATTACATATTCTGGAAGCACGTGAAGTTTTCTATCACTCTGTATATTTTTGTTTTAGTTTGCATTTGTACATTATCAAAATAAATTGTGTTCAATGAAAGCATTCTGATGTTGAAAATCCCATGAACTCGATTTTGTCATCGTCATCAAAATTAGTTTTTAAAATTTTTTATCACTAAAGAACTACCTTTTTCGAAAAGCTATTGTATACATTCAACACAGCTTGCAATTCTTTATTATCTTCTATATTTGTTAACTATCATGCATTTATGTGCTGGGGAATAATCTGAGTATTACAAACACACGCTCCTTGACAAGCACTAAAAATAAGTAGCTTTTTAAAACTATCTCTTTCATTTTTTGTTTCATAAGTTCAGAATGATAGAGAATCCGAAGCGCTA
Source organism: Rotaria sp. Silwood2 (assembly GCA_905329745.1). NCBI lineage: Eukaryota > Metazoa > Rotifera > Eurotatoria > Philodinida > Philodinidae > Rotaria > Rotaria sp. Silwood2. The sequence continues at coordinate 178,479 of CAJNSZ010000180.1, forward strand.
TTAGAATATGCAGTTGCTTTTCGAAAAAGGTAGTTCTATTGTGATAAAAAAATTTTCAAACTAATTTTGATGACGATGACAAAACCGAGCCTGTGGGAATTTCAACATCAGGTTGCCTTCATTGTAATCAATGTATTTTGATAATGTACAAGTAAAAACTAAAACATAAATATATAGAGTGATAGAAAATGCCACGTGCTTTCAGAATATGTAATTAATTTTAAAAAAACTTTATTAATGTATTCTTCAAGTACTCGAAACAGTCTGCACTTGCCCAGCTGTGCATTAAATAAACAAGTTACCATAATAAATATACAGGTTGATTATGTTATTTTTGGCAGTTTTTCTGAGTTGACTGTATTTCTATCCAACCTCTGATGTTACCTAATTTTATATGATTAGATAAAGGATTGATTATTTCATGACATTATAGTTTTCATCTCGTTTATTTTACATTCTGCTTAAAAATTGAATAAGTTTCGTGAACCGGTGAAAGGAAACTTTTGTACGCTGATATTTCACTAACATGACATTGTTTAAATGCGAAAATTGTTTTAGATGAAAGAGATCCATCAAATTTAGACATGCATAAAATTTTAGATGAAATGAATACGAACTGTAAGAGGAAATCGAATTTTACTGCTAAAATTTCAACTATTGTTGCACTTATAAAAAGTCAAATTTCTCCGTAATAAAATGACATAAATTTGACTCAAATTATAGAAGTTCATTGAAAAAAGTTCACATACAAATTTCTTAAAAAAAATGAAGAATTTTATAATACAAGGAATAAGCTTAGTGAAGAATACGTAAGTCGATAAAGAAACAAATATTCTATTCATCAACATGAAACCAAACAATCTCAGTATCCAAGTCGGTAATAATTTTTGAAGATATTAACCGTGGACAAGTGAATTAAAACTTCAAGTAGAAAAAATCTTTTTTTCATTGCTTTTGAAAATTTGTTAAATTTTTGGTCAGAATTTTAAATAAATGAAATAAAAACTATCTGATCCGATAGAGTAATTAATACTCTATCTAATTATATCAAAACATTTAGTATACGAGATTTAATAGAAATACAGCAAACGAAACAACGATGCCAAAAATAACGTAATAATAAACCTGTACATCGAATAAGAAGTAAATATATGCAGCAAGAACAACTAGAGAATGTTTGAGCAAAAATAACATTGAAAATCTAAAAAGAGAAAAATGCTGGTTAGATCCATCTTTAACTAGAATAAATAAACAAAGTGCGGTTTTACTTTTACAAAAGCACTATCAAAGTACTATATTTTTTCCAGTAAAGTACAAAACACAGTACTTTTTCAAAATCGTAAGTACCTTGAATACTTTGCTTTTGTTGGAGGTGCTTAACATAAAAAAACTACTGAAAAGAAGTGTTTAGAAAAAAATAATGCCGTTGTTTTCTTTAAGCCCAACATATACTAAACAGTTCGTTCATTCTTAACCTAACTCTTCCCCTTGGTAAATGTGTTAGACGAATGAAAATGAATGATAATGATGTCGCTCTTAGATTTTAGTGGTTCACCTATCTTTATTCCCCTACTCCAAGGGTTCACAGAAGTGAACCAAAATCAATAGGGTCATGTCAAATAGGAGTGATGAGTCAATCAAATGCAAGTTCCATGTTCTACAGCACTGCAAAAGATACTTGTCTCTTCCTTTCAACGGAATTGAAACATAAGATGACAGCCATATAGTAAAGTTGCAAAACTATTTCACAATTTATCATCATTCCTTCGCACTTTTTCATATATTAATCTTTGATTAATTTTTGCTGAGTATGTAAGAAATATTATTGTGAGCAAACGACAAAACCATAGTTTATCAACGATTTAACAAAAGTAGACGCTATGTTTCAAAAACGATAAATCCAAATCTATTAGAATCATGAATCGAATGAGTTCTGTTGAGCTGAATTGATAACAAATTCTAGAATCCTGGATACTGAATTTATGGGATGTTTTTTTTTACAGATACAATAGCTCATTGAATTGAGAAATATTCGTGAAATCTATAGATTCATTTTGAAAAAAAAAATTTAAGAATTTATGAAGTAAATTTGAATCCAGGTGACATTTTCTTTCAATCATTTCAAAATGAATTGATTGTCTTTTCTGTTTGTATTGCTCAACTTTCGGTTTTAGTATTCATATTCAAAAACCAAATGAGAACTTGTGGAACGAACACATTTTCATAGCGATTGTCTGCCTACAAACTTGATCAATTTAGTTAAAAGTTTCGTATAAAACGCAAAACAACAAGTTGAAATTGCATAGATCAAATACAGATTCATTGAAGATTCAACATAATTTTGCGAATTTTTTGCATTGGGACATCCTCGCTAATATAAAAAAATGATCAGTAGAAGCGAAGCTGACAATTGTTATTCATTTTCTTAATGATTATTAGATAAAATTACCCAATTTTAAGTGAAATTATTAAAGGCTATGGTTAGGTTAATGTATCATAACAAATTTGAAGGTCGACTAAGAGTTATCTTCTTAGTCTGTTTTAGAAGGCGTGAATGTGGGTGTTGTTCTGTTCGTCAACAACACACTCACACGCACGCCCACACCCACATCCTTTTTTCAGTATTGTTTTAGTTTTTAACACCAACATTGAACTAGAGTAACAAAGATTTTTTCGATCGATGTCATTATTCATTTTTAAATACAAACAATCAGGTTCAGAATATTACTATTTTGCTAATTCAGTTTTTCCCTAATCAAAAGAAAGAGTTGAACAAGGAATGAAATTTCTTACACATGACATTTACAAGTCGTCTTATTCAATTAATCAATCAACCAAAAATAAATGAATCAATTTCAAAAGGTCTATCGCTAATTGAGACCTGTGCCTATTTTTTTAGACATGATCAAGATAATCTTTATCGCACACAGAATGATGGCATTCAACAATTTTAATTTTCACACAGCACTTAGAATGAAGTTAGGACTATATCCACATTCACTCACCCACATCACTAAAAGTAACTATGTGCATCTAATTTATTGATTTTTTTGTATTTTCATAGAATAATTTAGGTATGACTGATTTCCAAAGAATATTTCTGAGTGCTCTTTGTTCTCTCTGAGAAGTAATATCCGCAAAGTTTGAAAAATTTTCACCGATAATCATGTCATCAATATTCTCATCCCATTGATGATGATTTCGTTTGTAGTGGATATTTATTCACACTAAATGGCAATCAGTGAACAGCGCATTCAAAATTTCTTTGTGGGCTGATTTTGAGAACACAAACTCTTGTCAATAGCAAAGAATTGAATACGATTGTTGGCAGTATCAGTGACATACAAATTTCCTTGCTGATCAAACGCCAGATCAGACGGATTCCAAAGTTGATTTGCCGCAGTGCCAGATTTGTGAGTACCGACAATAACATTTCCAGCTGTAGCTCCTTGATGCCAGCGTAGAACTCGATGATTGAGTGCGTCAACGATATACATGGTACCTAAACGATCAACTTTAACTGCACTAGGATTTCTCAATTGATCGGTGCGATTTCCTTGGCCATTGCCGCCAGCAACAATTATCCCTTGTTTCGCTCCGGCAGGCCATTGCATTACTCGATTGTTCCAATAATCTGCCACGAACACCGAGTGAATGCGATCAACGAATGTATCCGACGGCATAAACAATTGATTCAAAGTTGAACCTTTACCATGACCACCGGCTACTATTTCGCTACTCGTAGCGTCTCTTTGCCACTTTGAAACACGATATTCATCATTTTCGGACAAGTACAACGATCCTTCGTTGTCCATCGTAATACCAATACACGACACATTGGATATAATTGGCTGTCCACTTTTAGCACCAAGAAACCATTGAACTACACGTAGATTTCCCAAGTCGCACAGAAACAAACTGTCGCTCTTCTTATCAATAACGAGTCCATTAGGTCGTCTCAATTGGTTATTGTCGCTGCCTGCTTCAATACCACCAGCCACAACAGTGCCGCTTTTCGCGCCAAAGTCCCATTTCATGACTCGATTATTGCGAGAATCAACAACATACACAGAACGATCAGTGTCGACAAACAACGCTCCAGGAGAATTAAACTGATCCAATGCAGTTCCTTGTCTTCCACCACCAGCTACAGTGATACCAATCGGGTTCCATGTTGCCCGTGCACAAATTCCATCATCATCATCAGACACTGTCGTTGTAGCTGGAATGGTTAAAAATTAGGGCGTGAACGTAGGTTAAGGTGAGGCCAACACCTACACTCACACCCTTCAGAAAATTTCAAGATGTTCAAAGAAAGAGAGGAATCGAAGAAAACCAAAGAATTGGTAAGTCTCAAGAAACTCCAAGAACCAATGAAAGTCAAGAAGTTCAAGAATTTGTATAAATCCAAAGAATTCTGAATATCGTAGCGCTCAAAGAATTATAAGAAATCCATTGAATACAAGATATGGCCAGATTCAAATGAACCTAAAAGTTCGAAAGTCTCTCGAAGACCAAAGGAAATCAACGAGTCCAAGGAACATACGAGATGCCTTCGGTGCAGAGAATATTGAGATTGGAAGTGAAGGTGAAGAGAGACATGTAAAACATTCCCAAGACGAAACAGGAAAAAGCCGAATAATAGACGAATCAAGACCTGATTCTGAATATTGTGAGTACAGATTCAAAATAGATCTCCGCGATCAACGAAAGACTTATAAGAAAACGAAAGGGGTGGACTGTGTGAAATTCCTTCTGCTACTAAAACAATGGCATCAGTTAAGTGAGCAATTGAAAAGCAGATTTTTTCTTATGGCAACCTAGTTGTTCACTGAGGTGTCTAAAAATCGATTTGAATGAAGTGAAAAGAGAGCATCAAATAGGTTTCATTCCAAAACGGGTCAAGAACATATATTCATAGCCGAACTAGTTCTAATTCACCTTCACCTTCCCCATCGGAATTAGTCAAAAATGAATTAGTTGATGATTTAGAAGAACCTTGAGAATAAGTGTCGGAAAATTTTTAATTATGATGCAAATTTCATGGCTATCACTTACTACATATAATTCAACTAAGGATACTGTATGCATGCAGAAACATATTAACTTGCNTTTGATTTCAATATTTTGCATTTTGTTTTGTCGTGAGATTTATTCTATGTTAGGAAGAATATTGTTACTTTCTTCTCACTTCTTATTTTGTTCTTCGCAAAGAGTTCAAGATTTTGCAGTTTCATCCTCTCTATTAAAAAAATTCAGCTTTTCTCGGATGTGAGTTTGACTGTGGTTGTAGGTGTTCCCATGCAAGAAAAAGGTTGTAAAAAAAGATTAAAAAACCAGACTAAAAATTGATTATAATGGCACTATGTAATCTGATTTCAATCAGATATTTTAGCCTTTAAAAACAGATTTCATTTGACTCAATCGTTTTTCATCTAATTTAATCATTTAAAAAACTTAAATCAATTAAAATCGATTAAAAAAGATCACATTAAATGAAATCTGTTCTTCGAGGCTGAACAATCTGATCACAGTGAGATTTTAATAGTGCTATTATAATTGATTTGTAATTGTTTTTACATGGCTGAGTGTAATACGTAGGTGTGAGTTTGAATGAAGAAAACATCTGTCTCACATTCAGACCCAGCTCAACTACACTCATGCCACACATCTACACCGATTCAGGTTTCCTGGCTTACTTTGTAGGCTCAAGTATCTCAAAAACCATCTTAGGTTTCGATAAACTACTCCGAAAACTGAAAACAAATCTCTCAAAAGCCTTTCGGTTGCTAAATCAACAATGTCGATAACATAAATATCCTACGATACTAATTACCTTTCTGGCAGTAACACTACGGTATTCTAAAATATTCTTAGATTGTAAAAATTTGCATTGACGAAAATTCAAAAGTTTTCAAAACTTTCGAAGACCAAGAATATCTTTGTGACTACAATTTACGAGGCCAAAATGCCTTTCTGAAACACTTATGGGCTTGCTCAAACGTTTAGAGAACAACTTTTTTTTTGAGTATATGCTCAGCTTTATACAGAATATCACGGCTTCCATTGTTTATTTATGTCAATATAAACGCCAGATATAATTAATATCGCACTGATTACTTAATTAGCTGTCAAAAAGTTTTTCATGCACGCATGGGGATGTTGACATGTTCTATGCGTGACTGCACTTTAAGAAATAGAATAAAACGTTAGACGTATAACGTCAACGCTTTCTGCTCTGTTTCCTTATTAGATGACGATTATTCTTTAGACATTTTTATATAATTTAGGTGTATGTGAGAGCTGTGCTACAAAAAAAAATTATAACAGCTCAACGAAACAAATCGTGAATTTCTTAAAGTAACATAGTAGTCTTCACACATTGAGTTATTACGCGTTAAAATTCAAGATGCAAGTGGATTCAAACCAAAGTATTACTAATGACAATAACACTCAACAAAACACTTCTGTTCTTCTAATTAGTGCATTGATGAGATCCAATATTTTACTCGCACTTGGAGTGCCATGATTTATTTTTTATATTTTCATCATCGTTTACATGCTCACTCACAAAACTCATCGTTCAGCACCGAATAATTATTGTCTTTTCATTATCTTAATTCTTCAGTTTTTTTGTAACATATTGGATATTCCATCACAGATATATTTTTATCGGCACGACAGAGTACTTTTTGAGAATAGTGCATATTGTTATATTTGGCAATTTATCACTTATAGTACTTGGACGACCAACCTGCTTTTACTGGCATAGGCTTCGTTTGAGCGTCATATCCTGATTTTTCATGATCGTCTGCTTCGTTCAAAAAGAGGAAATATATGCTTGCATTACGCACCACCTTTGATTATTATTACCTATGGCGTCTTTTACTATATCTATGCCTTTGTTTTTTATACATTCAAAAATCCGTATCTATTTTAGCAGAATCATTGCAATAATGCTTGTTACACAAATTACGTACCTATAATGTTGTGCAGCAGAGTGTTTAATTATATGCTTCCTTCAATATGTACTACTATTTTTAGTATCTTACTTTTGGTTCGTGTAATATACTCGAAACGTCGTCTTCAGCTAGCATTTAGCTGGCGAAAGCATAGTAGAATGGCTTATCAACTTCTCTCTATATCATTTCTCAGTATTACAAGCATCTTGCCGTATAGTATCGTCAGCTTTTTGAGTTTTTCTAGTTTCAATGTTATTATACCAAAACCGGTACCAAATCTTTTCAGTTTCATGAATCTTTTTGAAGTCTTATTATTTCCTTTCATATATTTGACGTCAATAGCAGAAATCTGGACACCAATTAAAACAAAAATCCATCGTATAACTACTTGACGAACGGCTGTACTGACCTTCACCCGAAAATAAGCACAATCTAACTAATAACTGTATTTTTGATGAAATTTGCTTATGTAAAAATAAATAATGAAATTCTATTTTCTTCCTTTTGAATATGTCTTGAAGAATACAGTAGTGTAAAACTTGAAATTTGAATTCAACTGAAATTTTAAGTTTCAAGTGTAATATGTATGTTTTGTTGCAGGTAATACATAAATTATCTGTTTTTTGTCTGATGCAATTGTGAACATTATATTTCTCAATAAATATTTTATATTTTGAAAGTATATTTCATACTAGTAATCATGACATTTTAATTTTGATCACGATCACGAAAAATATTTCTAATCACACACGATCACGCAGTGCACTAGTGGATGCAAAGAGACAAGGAGAAGTGTGGGTGTTGATCTCAGTGAAGACAATATTTCAACTCATACCCACACCCACACCCGTAGCTATTAGAGTAATCCAAATAAGATGAGTTTGCAGCTCAGAATGACCTCTACCGTTGAAATTGTCTCCCATATTGAATATTCAAAGTGTTTGGTAGCTTATGTGATAATATAAGGAGCTAAGATTTTTAGCTTGAATATGGTTCGATTCGACCTTAAGTATGAGATATTAAAATTTGTGTAGTTTCTCAGAAAATGACTAGAGCTAAGTTGCAATCACTTCTTGAAAAATCGACGATATGAACCTATGTCCTATGCCGCTTATGGTGAACTCTCCAACGGTGAGAACGGGAGGTGGACTTCATCTCTGCTATAGAAATATAATTATAGTATAACTCGACATGTAGATACACTATTTATCTTGCTGTCTGTTCTTATATCTCAGAGGATTTGCGTACATCGTCGATTTCTTCGCTATCTGAGATTACTTCGGTACTACCCCAAAAAATCAAACAAATATGTTGGTTTAAATAAAAAATCACTTTCACATTAAAAAACTGCCATATTGCAAAGAAAGCGTGTCAACATCTTATCCATCAGTCATTTTTTTCTCTTTCTGTCTGTCATATTTTTACAGTTTGTTTGTCTACCTCAATGTCATTGTTGTTTTTTCTTCATCTTTTAGTGATTGACTGTAGAAAAACAATACTCGAGTGACAGAAATAGGGGAAGAACCAATAGTCTCAAACACAAAGCAACTGTCACACGCTTTATGCTACCGTACACATATACGTATATATGTATGTGCGCGTTGCACGCGAAGGAAATACGAGGTGGGTAAAAATATTATTCCAGGGGAGTAACACTATGATTTCAAATAGAAGACATAATGAATTTTATATCAAATGAAAGCTCGTCAAAAACGGAGTTTATTGATACTAAATAGTGAGGGTTATAAAAACTTTTTAATATCCAACATAAGAAACTTTCAGAAATTTTATACTTTTTTTGGGATGGGAAAGTAAGGTGCCAGTAATTCAAAAATCGAGTAAAATGTTTTGCTTGGATATTTTTACATGATTCGATAGAGCTAGTCGAGCTCTACAAAACTATATATATTAAAAGATTTTTAAACAGAGTTCTTGAGTTAAAACACACTGAAAACTGTCTAAAGGATGTACCAAAAAACCCGCGTTTTTTAGAGTTTTTATAGGGAAAAAAGTGGTCTTTTTTTACATTAAATTCAGCTGTTTTCCATTAATATCCTTATATAAGGTGTTTGAAAATATACTCATTCGTTGTAGCGTGAAAAACTGCATCGAATGTGTATATTTCGAAACGCCTGAGGAAGTAAAAATAATTAAAATAAATGCGAAAACCTCGGATTTAAATCCGAGTGTTATGTGTACTTCAAAAAGTGAAAAGGCATATTCACTGTGTTTTTTATCACTAAATTGCA